>JAOVYW010006772.1:0-11284 GCA_025775045.1 Hiodon tergisus
TAATAAATGAAATCATCATTTAAAAACTGCATTTTGTATTTCCTCAGGTTATCTTTGTCTAATATTAAAATTTGTTTAATGATCTGCAACATTTAAGTTTGACAAATATGCAAAAAACTAAGAAATCAGGAAGGGGGCAAATACTTTTTCATGGCACTATAACAGCAGAAACATACAGAATAAACTAAATAAGGTTAATCGATGAGGACCTGAGTTGATATTTGGTATGGTTAGAGACTGACAATCATAGGGGGTAATTCATTCTGTTTAATATTGTACAATCCTATGCAGCCCCGGCAGGAATAAACAATGCCAGTAAACAAAGCAAAAATGCGGTGAGATGCAAGGGAAGGTAATAAAGCCGCGAAGGTGATCGTAGACTTTCTCACCTACTAAGAGCAGAGCCAGACCAACGTGGGTGGGCCTACTAATTGTTACATCATCACTCCACACATGACCGATTCACCACCAGAGGCCATCATCTCCCGCATACTAAACCCTGTATCAGACCTTCCTCAGCACTATGTGCAGTTATTCAATTAACACACCTTTTGGCTCTCCTATCCAGTGCAAAACCTTATATGTTTCTGCGTTTTTGAGCCTTATTCTAATTTACTGATTACTCATATTCTTGGCCTCTGTTTACTCTTTTTGTTTTTGACTGATGGATTCTTCTCTGATTGTACGCCTGATCGATTGACCTCCTGCCTGTAACCCCGGCAACTTCTTTTGCCTAGATTAATTGCTCTGTTAGCTGGCTCTTTTGTTCCTAACCCGCTTTTTCTCGCACTTGAGTCCTCTCCCTGTACAGACAGGCCCATGCCAGTATAGAGACACGATAGCTCTTTGCAACTGAATAATCTATTCCACCCAACATGGCTAAAGGCAAACTGAACAGATACATTTTAATTTGGATTTATGTATTGACATTGAGTACAAAATAATATTGCATCGAGTTATAATTCCATTCAGGTTAAAAAAAACAAAAAATCCTAATGAGATTGTCTGTGCCCAAGTTTTTAACAAACTGGAAGGTCAGCACAGTGCTCTATGGGTAACCAGTGAAGTGATGATAAGACTGATGTCTTTTTTTGTTTGTTTTTTGCTATGATCCAAGCAGTAGTATTATCTACAAGTTTTTTCAGTCTGTGGGGTGCCTGAAAGAAAGGCAGTAGTCTAGTCTATAGGTCACTGCAATTTCAAAACATAGCAATGTGTTAATGATAATAAGCGTAGGTGCAGAAAATACAGAGGGGGATCCTTTTCTAACTTTTTTGGTACTGGGTCCAGGAAGCATGTTGTGGATTTAGATGACATCATAAAAAAATTTCAAATTCACATTTATCAATAGAAGAACATTTTCTTTCCTGCACGTTTATATTTCCTTGTCCTGAAATGTAGTCAGCTGAAATAGATTGTTACTTGTGTGGTGTTAGGAGATACTGCAAGGCTAAAAGTATGTGGACACCTGTCATGTCCTCACCGAGCACTTCTCTAGTTCACCCACAGAGGTCATAGTCTCCTGAGTTTTAGCTTTGTTCTCAGTTAATGTGCAGCTTGTTAATTTAGGTTAATGGATTCCTTGTTTTCTGTTCTTTAAGCATACCTGACTGTAGTTACCTCAGTTAATCAGTATTCAGTTTATAAATTCAAAGTTTTGTTAATCCTTTAGTCACAGTTTGAGCATTAAGTTACCTAGTACCGGCTTGTGGTTTTGACCTGTTTCTGCCTCAACGTTCTTGTGTCTTTGATGTATTGCCCAGGTTTGCCTGATCTCAACCTTCTGCGTGTTTTACCCATTTTTGGTTGCTGGAATTGTGATTTGGATTGATTGAAATAAATACTGCACTTGGGTCAACCACTTCTGACATCCATTCGTTAGAACACCCCTTCATATTAGTGCATTGGGCTTTGCATGAAATTGAGCTCTTAGCCAAATATTGTCAGTAGAATAGCCCATACTGAAGAGCTCAGTGAATTTCATAGTGGCACCGTCATAGGATGCCACCTTTCCAATAAGTCAGTTAGTCAGATTTCTGACCTGCTAGAGCTGCAAGTGCTGTTATGGCGGAAACGTCTAGGAGTAGCAACAGCTCAGCCACGAAGTAGTAAGCCACACAAGCTCACAGTATAGGACCATTGAGTACTTATGAGTGTAGCACATACAAATAATTTGTCCTCAGTTGCAAAACTCATTACTGAGTTCCAAAATGCCTCTTTTTAAAATCTGACGTATGGGAGTGTAAGAGCACATGGTGTTGAGGAATGCCTGATTCAGGTATTCAGGAGGATCAGATCTTCTTGGCTGAATCGGGCCTGACTGGTGGAGTTCGGGGTGGATTTGTTACAATATGGATATGTATGCAAAGTGTCCTTGCGTTATGGAGTTAACTTTTTTCCCTGAATGTTTTCATGCAAGCTACATGTCCTACTGTCAACATGACCAAATGACAAACAAATGTTAGAAAAAATATATATCTGTTTCTTAAATAAAAATTAAAAATAAAATTAGGATGTTCTAGAGCTGGGACAATAAACCGAAAATTACAAAATGTTACTGCGCATAGCCTACGGAGTTGTGAGGCATATATGAAAAGTAAATTGCATAGATAAAAGTAAAAAATAAAAAATAAACAATCCCCTTTTCATCACTAGGATTCAGGGTTCAGTTCTGTGATTTTGGTAGTTATCACAAATAAACAACACAATGTCATGTAGTTTGTTGAAAAAGATGGACTAATGCTGCCATACTTTATCCTTCGCAAATGTAAACATCACTTTTACAGTTCTTTAGAGAAATGTGTGGCTAAAAACAGCTGCCAAAACAGCCCTGACCTGTTGAGACATGGACTCCACTAGAAGGTGTACTGTGGTATCTGGCACTAAGACGTTAGCAGTAGATCCTTTAAGTCCTGTAAGTTGTGAGGTTGGATGGATCGGACTTCCAGCACATCCCACAGATGTTCGATTGGATTGAGATCTGGGGAATTTGGAGGCCTAGTAAACACCTTGAACTCGTTGTTGTGTTCCTCAAACCATTCCTGAACCATTTTTGCTTTGTGGCAAGGCACATTAATCTGCTGAAAGAGGCCAATGCCATCAGGGAATACCGTTGCCATGAAATGGTCTGCAACAATGCTTTGATAGGTGGTACGTGTCAAAGTAACATCCACATGAATGGCAGGACCCAAGGTTTCCCAGCAGAACATTTCTATCAGAACCAGCATTAACTTTTTCAGCAATTTGAGCTACAGTAGCTCTTCTGTTCTGTAGCTCTTCACGTGGGGAGCCTTCGCTCCCCACATGCATCAAAGAGCCTTGACCGCCCATGACCCTGTCATCGGATCACCGCTTTTCCTTCCTGGGAACACCCCACAAGAGCTGCAGTTTTGGAGATGTCCTGACCCAGTTGTCCAGCCATCACAATTTGGCTCTTGTCAAAGTCTCTCAGATCCTTATGCTTGCCCATTTTTCCTGCTTCTAACACATCAACTTGGAGGACAAAATGTTCACTAATATATCCCACCCACTGACAGGTGCCATGATAACAAGATCATCAGTATTATTTATTTCACCTGTCAGTGGTCATAATGTTATGGCTGATCATATGTAAACGACGGAGAATAAAAGTATAGGCCAGGCTAATGACCAAATTAGAAAAAAAACTCTAAATAAAAAAACGAGCTCTCACTAGATTTTTCCCTCCCAAGGCTACTGTCCTTCACAGATTTAGGGAGTGACCGTCATCTGTGCGCTACAAAGTGTTAATTGTGGAATTAAAAGAAAACGGGGTGTAAATAATTTTTGGTATCTGTTTTTTTAGATTCCACACCATTCTGTGTCCTCTTGCTCTAATCTAAATACTAAATTTGACTTCATCTCTACAGTATCTTCATGGTGTAGAGAATCGGTTTTCTACTGTCGTACATTGTATTGTGGTTTGTTTTGCCTTTGAGGGGCTTGCTCAGTGCTGAATTACCTGATTTAACTGAACCACAGTAGCTGACATCAAACTACTGCACGCAGAGTCTGCTGACATCAAATGTCTCTAACACGTGAACAGAATAAATAAGCCCATGTGCAACAATTTGTAAAAGCACCTGATTAAAGGACACCAAAAAAGCAGATCCAATGTTTGCATATGCTCCCCTTTGTCTCCCCAGTCCATGTCAAAGCTGGGACTTGTGAAGTCATCGCGGCCCATCGTTGCTGTAACAAGAATAAGATAGAAGAGAGGTCTCAGACAGTCAAATGCTCCTGTTTCCCTGGGCAGGTTGCTGGGACAACGAGAGCATCCCCTTCCTGTGTGGATGGTAAGTTAACACTTAACACTCACCACCTTTTCACCACGCTACTGCTATTAAAGAAAATTCAAATAAGTTCAGCTTGTATTATCAAGATATGGGAACATTTTTGAGAATATTATTTTGTTGTTTTTAGTGTCAGGAAATAAAATGTATTACCCGTCTTTCAAATACACCCACACACCCCTTTTTGCAAACAGCGTAGAGAATGCCGGTGCCTGGCATGTATTTTACAATTGCACTCTTGGCAGAGTACCCGAGGGACATTGAATACTGTGTCAATACTTCCACATGACAACCCAATCAATTATCAATTTGTATCTTGTTTCCTGTTTCTATAACGTCTCTGCTTCTCCCTCTCAATTCTCTTGTGTTTTGTGGAAATGTCAACCCCTTTTTTATTAGGGTTTGCTCTCCTGAATTCAGTAACCTCAGTGCTTAGATCTCAAGCATAATGTTTATTCCTTCCCTGCCAGCATACAAGCAGCCATGGCCTTTGAGACAATCTGCCCTGGCAGAAGAGTAACTAACCCTAACCCTTAATGCCCTGCCTGCTCTGAGGCAGCAGGTGGTGTAATGTTTAGCTATGGACCTCATAGAATTCCAATTTAAATACCAATAATGAATGAAACTATTATTCCCTTGAATAAGGTATAACTTTAATTTCTTCTGAAAAAATTCAACTGTATAAAACAGAAAACTGCAAAAGTTTATTTCCATCCAAAATCTTTTGATATTAAAGAAAAAATTCAATTCTAATCTGTTGCCTTACCAGCAAGAAACTAGCATCCCTTGTTTTTATATAGCTCTTTTTTTCCTGGATTATTGTGTGTTCATTTTCTGTGTTATTTACTTTCCTTTCCAGCATCCATAGTTTCCCAGAAATGGTGGTGCCAAATGCAGCCTTGCCTTGAGGGTGAAGAGTGTAAAGTTTTGCCAGATCTCAAGGGTTGGAGCTGCAGTACAGGGAACAAAGTCAAGACAACCAAGGTGGGTAAGGGCCCATGTAAACCGGTTATGAAGGTTCCATGTACAGTCTAATGCTTACTAGAGAGCTGAGTCAGGCGCCTCAAATGTGTACTCTCTTGGATTTGAAATCAAAGGCTATTGCTTAAGAAAAACAAAAACTAACAAGCTGCGATGGTAAATATTTGATCATAAAGGAATGGGATAAATTATATATATATGGGTATATGTATATATGGTTTATGTTGGCCCTGCCACCACTCGGCTGCCTGCCCATCAAGACTTTTTTTGTTTTTGGACTCACAAATTTCTTAAGCACCTCCTCGGTCATTTCTATGAGTGGCAGATCTTTAGTTTTTTAGGGTTAATAATTGATGGGTCTCCTGCCAGCCGACAGGACCTGGGCTCCTTGGGGAACGGATGGTGCCAAGGTGTGATTTTGTTTTCTGCCCTCCTTTGGCTGCTCCCCTCCCCCATTGTCACACCTGCTCTAGAGCATGCAGAGATACAAAATACAGAAAAACCCACAATGTCATTCAGTTACATGCTGAACTATATCATGCAACTAATGACAACCCAATGGAAAACCTTTGGATACTATGTGTCTAGACTTGGATTCTGATCGGTTACTGTATTTAAGTACTATGGAATCAGCAAAGGTCTAGAATTTCTGGAGTCGGGCACCTTTGTTATCAACATTCCTGTCAGGGTTTTTTCCAAGAAAGCCCTGCAAATTCTCTATAAGACTGGAGCCAAGTTGGGAGGGATGGTTAACACACACTTGAAGCCTCACTGAAAACATGCAATCTGTGAGATGCAGATGATCCCTCAGGATAGTAGCACTTCACTTTTCATCCCAATCACCGCAACTAATAACCACAGAAGACTGCCATGAAAATGCACCTCACGCCATGATGAAACTGCCAAAACCTTTTACTGTTGGAACCAGAAACTTGAGGCTGCTGCTAAATGCTCAGAAGTCAGTATTGCATCACTGGACATGCAAAATGGGGTTGTTAGATTGCATTCATTGTTTATGCATGGTACCCATTCCTATGAAGTTCTCTTTCATTCTCTATGACAGGGGACACTCATGAACAACATTTAACTAATACACACCATTTGTCTGAACCGCACTCTATTGTTGCACTTTATTGCCTGGACTGAATCCCACAGTTCTGTTGCTTCACTTTCACTCACGGTTTGATGATGACTCCTTCAATTTTCTCGGCTGTAACTTTCACTTGACACATTTGTGATTACTACAGTCTTTGAAACTGAATTGCCTGCCAAATGTGCATACACAACGGCCCACAATGTCTGAGGTGTCATCTTGAAGCCATACTGGCACAAACAAATGGCTTATATATGTGTAGGGTAGAGATCTCCATATTTTAAGCACCAGTCACATGTATGCGAGCCCCAGATACTTGGTTATTGGGTGTGTTGTTTGGGCTTTGTTTTCAGGGTACTTGCAGACCTGCCAACCTCTCCACATTTTGCGTAGCAAGCATGCATTTTAACGACAACCTAAGCAGATATGATATTATGATTTAAAATATGCCAAAAGCCAGTATTTCTCCTTTTTTAAAATTAAACACATGATTGCGGTAAATCATGAATGAAAGGTAGCAGGGACTCTGGAATTTTAGATCTGATGAGGGGGAGCCAGGGGAGGGAGGGTTCCCTGAGGTGTCGGAAAAAAAGAAAGAAAAAAGCTTTGCTTTCCTACATTTAAAAAACATATTAACAGAATGTCTAATGAACTAATACATGTATACAGCTTTCATCAAAGCTTTGAGGATTTTACTTCAAAATTATGTAACAATGGGCAGTTATACATTAATATAAAACTAATAGAATACACAGGATAAATAAAAATAAGGTCCTTTTTTCATTACACAAAACAATTCACATGGTTGGCTGATCGGTTACTGTATTTAAGTACTATTATTGATCCTTTGTAAAATGAAAGTAGGCATCCAATTTTCCATATGAAAAAATCCCTTTGAAAGCGTTAGGACAAATGAGAGGATACATTGGGGCTAAAGCTATCATCATGTCTTATTCCACTTACCCTGATGGCAATATCAGTCAAGTCACAAAACCGATTAATTTCCTTCCCGTCAGTCAGCTGTCTGAAACAAATAGCTGTTAAGGGTTTTTTTATTTATTGTTATACAGCTGAGGCTCTTAAAGGACACGTTTGTGCATTTGTGAAACGCATACTGCATGTCCTAATGGTGGAGGGGGAAAACGATGCGGTGATGTAGGAATTTGAATGGGGTCTGCAACACAAACTTTGAAGGGTTAGTGTGAATATATATTTTGTTACAAATGACTGTGTAACATGCCAGGGCGTGTTCAGGGGGTGAGCAGATGCTGTTCTTCACTATCATTTCCCTTCATGGCCATGTGGTGTTCTGTGCTAATTAGAAACAATTGCTAAAAGAATGAGTGATCTTTTACCGTTTTCCTACCGGAGATGTCCCCTGATCGAACAAAAATTACCTTTGATGAAAATAACATCAATCAATCAATAAAGTTGTATTTGTTATAGCAAATTTTTACCTACACAATTTGTAACAAAGCGGTGGAAAGATTGCATTTTCCAGAAAGAATCAAAAAGCCAGAAAACCCAGTACCAAACTGGAAAATAATTCCCTGACCCCAGAGGCAGTCGAGAGAACTGGAAAATGACATAATAGCAGACACATAGAATGAAACTACATAAAAAATGTATTCCAGAGGAGCTGAGGAGGAGCGCAACAGCTTCAATAATTTGTGGACGGTTGGATGGACAGCTAACAGTGCACTACTGGTGGTTCGTTCTTGTTTTTTGGTTCTGGTTTTTGCTGCCTGGACTACACTGGAGATGATACGCTTCTTCAGATAGGCCTAAGTTTATCTCTCCCATGCCAGGGTGAGGGGGAAGAAAATATTTTAAAAATTCAAAATATACTTAGGAGCTGAAGCCTTTTCAAGGAAAGGATGAGGTGTTTAGTGTTGATCTATTAACCCCTTAATGCACATCCCCTAGAA
This sequence comes from Hiodon tergisus, assembly GCA_025775045.1. Lineage (NCBI taxonomy): Eukaryota > Metazoa > Chordata > Actinopteri > Hiodontiformes > Hiodontidae > Hiodon > Hiodon tergisus. The sequence goes on from JAOVYW010006772.1 coordinate 8,313, forward strand.
AAATTTGGAAATAGGTCGCTAAATACATTTTTCTTTAAAACATTACGTTGTTTTCTTCATTAGTAACACGGCATAACATTTTTTTTTTTTAAACAATGGAAAATGGTCGGGGTCTGTCACTTTAGCAGTACAATCACTCAGTGACACAACATCTATTACCCAATGCAAATCATCAGACCCTTTTGACTGAAAATAATCTATAAAGATCTCACTGTCCCCAATCTCATACAACTTCTGGATGTAGTCCTCTAACTCTGCAACTTTCTTAGTTTATTCAATGTTATTGCTATGCTTATGGCATACAAAATTATCAGTACAGCTAATGTTGATGGTAACTGTAAACATCCCCAGAAAAGAAGAGTGAATTTAGAAGCCATTTCTTACCTTTATTCTGGAGTTGAGATTGAAGGAGGCTGGTAATTAATCCGGAGAACATGACCACGTTTGTTGCAGGTATAGGCTCGTAGCCTAGGAAGACAACTTATAAACAGTCAGACCAAGTATAAGCCGTTAGTATACTGGAAAATAAGTCTGTTTATATAATGGAAAATGTAATAAATGACTACAATTTATATTTATGGATATAAATGGATATATGGATTCAAAAGACATCCACCTATGGGAACGTTACTGAAAGACATCCAATGGCTCTAACAAGGACAACCATATCTACACTCAATAAAACATATTGTGCGATTAATATAACTTAGATGCATAATTTAAAGCATTACTTTTTAGATCTCAGGCCTTATAGGGTGCCTTTGTGGCCAATTTTGTGTGAAATGAATCTCACTTACCTGGAAATTCCTTTGAGGTTATTAAAAAAAAACCAGGGTCCTCCAAGGTGAAGTTTAGATTTAATTATTCCTACCTAACTGTGATCTCATTAAGGTGACCCAGATCTGGCCCTGAATGAGGGAATGTCCACAGAATGTCAGTCCACATATTTGTGGGTGTGGCCCCAAAAAATTGCTAGAAATATTGCTCCCTTTTCATCATAATTTATTAATCCTGGTACAAAATCTACCTTTTCTCAGTCTGCAATGGGGGGGGGGGGAGGCAGAGGTTTCACTTGTTTTGAAAACAAAACCTCAGAGGGTACAAGACGGCAACTGTTGACAAACTATAGCTTCCTGACTTTTAAATAGGACCAGGGCTGGTCAGGATCCGGGACCTTCCAGATTCGGACCGGTACCTATTTGATTGGATCTGTATCCAATTCGGATTTGGACCGGCACCTATTTTGATTGCACCTTCTCTGGGACCTCCTGATTTACAAATTAAGCAATGGATAGGACCCAGAAACAGACATGTCTGCTGTCAAAAATAGCTGATTGTAACAAAAATATTCTTTACAATACTAAACCTGCTGTGAAAATAAAAATAATTATTGTATTTAAAAGCCATTTATGGATAGTCGCATTCTTGCTGGTATGCATATGTTTTGCTTGTGTGTAGTTTGTATTGCATTGTTTTCTGGAGTTATGTTTTGTTTGCTTTGTTGTTCAGTTCATTGTATACATAATTTATGTGTACAAGATTTAGGTTGGGGAAATATCTACAAAGGCTTATACAGCCTTACAAGCCAGTTATAAAAAATACTTTTAAAAATAATAATTACAATAGTTTATATAAGAGCACAAGGGCTTGTTGACAGTATTGTTGACAGTAGTTCATCTTACCTTTTTTTTGTGAGATGATGCCCTCCAGAACTGATGTTCTGACCTACCGCTCAGGATGACCTGCCCAGTAGCTTATTTTTGTTATTGTAGTCTGACGGAATGAGCTTCCCCTCAGAATGAGCTACTAGTAGCTCAAATTTTCGGGTAGCACAGATTTTCAGCCTGTTTGACAAAACAGAATGATCTTCCCTGATTCCTCGGGACACATATGACCGCTCAATGTATACATAAACTACATATAAGAACAAACTATTCAGTGTTTAAAATATAAACATATATTTAAATAGAAATATATTGTAGTACCGCGCTACTGAGGGGTGGCACAGATGAGGGCGGGGACAACTCAGAATCCGGAGAAAGAGGCGTTTATTCACAAAGAAAGGAAGGACAAAACCAAAACACAAGGCGGTGGTGTAAACAAAAGAATATCCCCTCAGGGCTTCCCGGCAAAAATTACACCGGGGGCCAGTGAAGGTTCAGGGAAAATGAGGAGGGAGGCTGGGGTCCTGCTACAGGCCACAAGCGACATCCTCCTCGGAATCTTCAAATGAGAGAGAGAGCGAGAGAGAGTTAGCAGGGTACTCGCTAGGGGTAGGCGAACTTCCCAACTGAGCCCGGCAGGGCCCTTTTGCCGTCAGCTGTTCCCCTTCCCAGGTTACGTGGCTGCCTGATTTAATAATAATGAGGCTCTGGGAGCTGTCTGCGTTTGAGCATGGAGCGGTGGTGCTGAACGGCACCTCCTCTTGTGATGGAAATGTGACCCTTGCCAGTGTCGGCGGTGAGCATGCAGGACCAGGGACACCCATCCCCGGACCACGGTCCCCCCCCCCCCTTAGAGTCACTTGATCTCCCGGAGGAATGGATGCCCACAGGGCATAATGGCGGGAGAGGCCATCTGCGTTGCCTTGCTGGGACCCAGGTCGGTGCACCACCTGAAACGAGAAAGCCTGCATCGACAGGAACCGGGCTGCTCCCCCAAGTAACATTCGCTCACCTGGCTGGAACTCGCAGGGTTGGGCCGGCCGGTTATAGGTGCGCTGCTGGGCATGCTGGCCCTCAATTCAATTCAATTCAATTTTATTTTTATACAGCGCTTTTCACATGTTGCCATGTCACAAAGACGCTCTACATAAAGAAAGATACAGTATGTCCCAGGCCTGACCCCCCAAAAGCATGCCTGTAGCAACAGTGGCAAGGAAAAACTCCCTAGGCATGCAGGAAGAAACCTTGAGAGGAACCCGGCTTAGTGGGGGAGCCCATCCTCTGCTGGCCAGCACTGGGACTTAAATT
>JAOVYW010006774.1:0-11282 GCA_025775045.1 Hiodon tergisus
ACTCACAACACAACACAAGAGCATGCTCTGGGCCGCGTTGTTCAGACCTGCGGTGGGGGTGGATAAGCCACTGCTACACTCAACACAACACAACAAGAGCATGCTCTGGGCCGCGTTGTTCAGACCTGCGGTGGGGTGGGGTGGATAAGCCACTGCTACTCAACACAACACAAGAGCATGCTCTGGGCCGCGTTGTTCAGACCTGCGGTGGGGGGGATAAGCCACTGCTACTCACAACACAACACAAGAGCATGCTCTGGGCCGCGTTGTTCAGACCTGCGGTGGGGTGGGGTTGGATAAGCCACTGCTACTCACAACACAACACAAGAGCATGCTCTGGGCCGCGTTGTTCAGACCTGCGGTGGGGGTGGATAAGCCACTGCTACTCACAACACAACACTCTTCCACAGCCTGTATACACTATCAGCGGATTAACTGTCTGGAGCAGCGCCTCGGTTGTGATTCTCATCACACTTCGGGTCTCACCTCTGGTGTTGCTGAGGGGTTTGAGGTAGAGCGCCAACTCCTCCACGCACTGACGCGCTTCGTCATAGTGCTTGGCGTCTTCGGCGCCCGTCAGCAGGGCGACGGGCGGTTGTTTGGGCACCTGCGGAGACCATGAGACACACGCGCACTTAGATTAGGCACCATCCAAATTCCAACGTACGTTTGAAGCCTTAAAATCTGGAATAAATAAGCTTTTATGCATTCTTAATACAAACGCCTTTCAAAAACGGAGGTATCGGTAATAATACTTTAACAGTTTTAGTGCTGATATGGAACTGAATCAGGAAATACTTGGCAAAAGATCTTGATTGACTTTCGAGAACTTCATGAAAATGAGTCAGCGGAGGAAATAAAGTCGCTGTTTTGAATGCTTTCCATGGTACAGTGCAACGGATAATTTTTGTTAGTTCTCATGACCTTTGGCTAACTAAAGTTTCCAAAGACAAGAAATAAATTGTTCTTTGAGAGCGCCGTCATGTGACAATTTTAAATGACCCGAGGAACGAGAGTTTCTAAGAGACCCAGATGACTCTAAAAATTGGCATTCGCCCACACCGGAGGGCAACTAGCAAAGAGGCACCGCCGTCACAGGGAGGAGGGAGGGCAGGAAAAGGAACACCCAAATCCCAGAATGCCACGTCATCCTGTTTGAAATTTAACCAAACCAGAACAGCACCGACCAAGATAGCCTCTAACTTTCGGAATCAGGTTTCACAACAACCTTAAAAACACATACACATAAACACCGTATTTTTCCACCAGCCTCTTCTCGCTCTCTCCTTTCCATTTTACTGAAGCAAACCGTGTTCTTGAAAACGATCGTTTCTTTAAGCAGACCCCACAAACGGGTTAAGAGTTCCATTTTTGGAAACAATAGCTTGACTTCTGATACGGCTCACTAAAAACACGGCACGCTTTGTCTGCAGGTACTTTTCTCACTGTGGAAGAAATAACCTTGAGAGCTTGTGGGGGGGGGGGGAACTCCCTACATCTCTGTATGAGTAAGTTAAGTAAACACTGAGTCAGGATATGGAAAACTTAAGGACTTAAAAGGGCTTTTAACCTATTTGTAATTGTATTCTCAGAACATATTTTTTATTTAATAAGCAACTGCAGTGTGGTTCATGTCTCGTAAAAATTGGATTGTTCATAGACTTTCTACGTGCAGTTAGTCGGTAAGATAACATGCCACAACCTTAATTCCGAAACTGGAAATGATACGATTAAACAAAGATGAAGCTTGTATGCAACGACTTGTTTGGTATTTGGTGTTTAGTCCGCGAGCACCTTTCCCGCTACTAAAAAATGTGAACGGTCACCCCTATATGCAAAAACGCACTTCCTCAAACTCATATCTAGCACGCTCAAAAAGCCTCCAGCTCATGAAAACTTGAAATGGGCCCAACCAGGACCGGGGAAGAAAAGTGAGGGCCAGTCGGCTCCAGAAAGGCCTCTCTCTCACCTGTCCGCCCACCAGCTGCAGCAGGGCGGAGTTGACGGGCAGCTGCTCGATGTCGGTGTTGATGGCGGTCTGGTCGAACGGGCAGGCCTTGCGGTGCAGTTTGTTCAGGCACATCTTGCAGACCGTGTGACCGCAGCCCAGGCTGATGGGCTTGCGGACGGTGTCCTCGAAGGTTTGGGTACAGATGGGACACAGAAGGAATTCCGTCCATTGCGGTGCTTGTACGGGCATGGTAACTGGCGTACTTGGTGTATTTTTAAACGCTCACAATAGCCTCTCAGGTTGTGTGCTTTCTTAAAAACAAACCAAAATCCTAGATTCCACTGGAATCAAAAAAAAAACAACTAACATCAATATTCTTAAATATTTTCAGACATCGTGGACATTCAGCACATAGTGTGAAATATATAACCTGAAACAAAAACAAAAAAAACACAGAGAGGAGGGGTTACATTTTTCCCATGCTTTAACCAACAAGCCACAGCATTAAAAACACGAACATGGCGATTACCAGTGGGGGCAAATGACTCGATCAGGAGTACAGCACCAAATATATGACCTTACCCCCAATTCACCCCGCTGAACTCCAAAAAAGCAGTAATAATCTACTAAAGTTTCTGGGACCACAGAGTGCTGCGGTTCATGTCATGCCAACAGAAGAGTAAACAAGTGGATGAGCTACAGATCTATTTATAAAGCAGCAAGAAAAACAGGATCTCTAGGGCTTCAGAACTAGCAAATCATTCTTATCACTCACTTATCCCTTCACAGCCTAGTTCGGTTACACAAATTTAAGAGGTTTCGCCACAGTAGATTTTTGAACATTCGCGCCACAAAGATGACAAACTAATCAACCAGAATATCCAGGATCACCTCCAAAAACCTATTGCTCAGCAATACCCTGAGCAATGCCTTAGCTAAAATCAGGACCACCACCAGATCAATCTAGAGGAATCGTTGTCGTCAGGAGTTCACAGAAACTGATTTAAATCGGATGATTTACCGTAGCATTAAAAACCGCAGCTAGGAGAGCATGCAAAACTAACTGGACGGGGATTCTCCAGGACTTGGGCTGGGTGGCAACCACAATACAGATTCAGTAGTGCTACAGTCAAGGCATATACATAAATATTTTAATTAATACAACCATTAAAAAAAAAAATCTATTTCATTAGTTAAATTAATCATCAGACTGTTATATTGAGCAAACTAATCACAAACAGTGGAACTCATTCATATACACCGCACCATTAACCAGCACAGATGGGAAAAGTTTATCTGATTTACAAAAACATTATCTGAAGGCGACGCGAATGGCGTCACCGGCGTCTGTTCACATGATCTATCTGCGACAGGCCAACCAGTTTTGGATGAGTGCAGTATCAAATAATTGCGTGGAACAGTCCATCACTGCCAATGCATTTTAAGGCCTGCATGTAGCCGATTGTCTAACCCAAGCATGCAAAAGGAGGATGTTAACGGCACACAGGGTGTGTGCGAGATACGGCCGTGCAGCCGGGTCACTGGAGCAGTTCCGCCTCAGAGCAGTTTAGCCTGGCTGCTGCCCGTCACACCTCTCTCGACCTCGGCTCAGGATCAGATGCCCTTTCTCTGAGCAGAACTCCCGGGGGGTAAATATAGCCTGCACACTGGGCGCAGTTGGAAAATTGACCTCATTTGGAGGGTTAGAGGCAAGTCCCCAGTGAATCCCCCAGACAAACCCACAGCAAGAAAAGTGAGAAAATAAGAGCGTGTAAAAGAAGAACAGGAAACACCCACGAGTTTAGTGCACTAAAGTGAGTGGGCGTGCGTGATGGAGGTTAATCCCCGTGGTGGGTGGGTGGTTAGGGTGAATGAGAGAAACTTGTTTTTGGGAAAACCAGGAAGCTCGGGGCAAGAAAGCAGAAAAGCTCATTCCCTTCTATCAAACATTACGCTGCACTATACAGGAAGGAGGGGAAAAAACACAGAAACCAAGTGGGAAATTAAAAACTTGTTCATTCTGAATTACTACTCCCTGGACCATTGTTTGACAGTTGCAAATGATCGCTGTAAAAGTGTCGTTACGCCAAACTGACGCTACCTAAAAATGCCATCATCGGGAACCACGCAAGCGCAGGTTCACTGGTTCAAAATCTGCTCGTGTCAGGTTCTGACCAGGGTGAACACAGCGGTGGTGCACGCGCACCCTCGCCCTGCCCGTGTGGGGTGGTGGGAGTTGTAGGGATGAGCTGAGACGCAACAGCTAAAATATAATTGCAGATTCAAAACAGGAACAAATGGTTTTGTTGTTTGATAACATTCTCACCTGTAACAAATAGACACGCTGTTCTCAAACTCGTAATATTAGACTTTGTTGCTAAAGACAAAATGCATGGGACTTCATCCTTCATAGAACCGTCATGCATATGGTTAATTTAAAATCATTTACAAAAAAAAAAACTCCTCTAACCACCAGCATCCTTTACAAATGACATAGGCAGCTCATTTACAAACCCACACCTCAACCACAGAAAACAAGTCATTTTTGCACAACAATGCACGTATACGCAAGTACAAATGAACCGAAAACCGTTGGATCTATTCCCTTTAAGGCAATCATAATTTGCTTGTGCGCAACCAGGGAGACCCCGTTACATAACCTTAGTTACCGCACACATCTCACATATAAACATTGGGAAAGTTGTGTTTTGTTCTCAGTTCAACAACACATACCCACCAATTAAAAACAAAAAAATTAAAACACAAACAGGGTGTTTCAAGCAGCTCGAGCTCCTATCCATTCGGCTAATGAGCAGTCGTTTGACATATGTCCACAGTCCACAATCATACCTGAAACTGTCTCGAGTCAGATAGGTGGGCTAACTGGAAAACCAGCTGAGACCAGGCTCGATAAGAGGGTTGGCTGCAGAAACAGAAACCAGAAAAGGAGGGCGGAGTCTGAGAACCGAAACTGCCAGAAAGGCTTTTCCAAAACTATCCATTAGCGAAGCAAATGGTGAAGAAAAATATCCTCAAACACAGCAGTTAGACTGATTTTAAATGAAGTAACGTGACAAACCATCCTATGACGGCACCTCTCTCAAAATAGTTTGCTGAATACAGGCAAACGCATATAAAAAGCCGTTTCAAAGGGCAGGCTAGACAGAAAACCCTGTAGTGGTTCCAAAACTAAACGGCTATATTTTTCACATTACATCTAGAGGCCTTGTTAAAAAAAGATCCATAAATAAACGTATTATGCAATTTAAATTTTCAAATATTGTTTACACTGAAACGGTCTGGCATAGTCCTAATGGGTAGGGTACTCATTGGGGATTCAAAATAGGTTGGATTATTTATAGGAGTATATAAAATGCATATTTCATCAAAATGATGAATAAAAATAAACATTTTTTAATGAGATGCATACTATATCCACAGTCACCTTCTGCACACAGCTGAAGCATTAGATTTCCATGACTAAGGGTTATAACTAAACTCTTTAAGCAGAACATCAACACTAAGATCATATCACTGCCATTATTAGTCCTGTACCACAGAATTAGGGCTGACAGCTAAAGAGAGAGGAACCCCCACCCCCACCCCTCCTCGATAGGGATTCTCCTGGACCAGGTTTGCTCTAGAAAAAAATATTCATAAAAGATCATACATTTTTTTTTAACTGGATGGCAGAGCTTTTCATTCGAGAAACCACTCAAACTATCAACATACCATTTTCAGGAAACTAAAATTGTGTGTCTGAAGTAGTGGGGTGGTCCATTAAGTTAAATATTGAACAGGAACACAAGCAACACCGTCCGCAGCTTATCGTGAACTAGAACCCAGCGCATAAACAGTGTGACGTGAGGCAATACGCTCAGAGACTGCTCATCCAGACAGCCAAGACCTGCAGAGCAGTTGTCTGAAGTTCACCAAGTGCCTAACATGCGATAATAAACAAAGCCATTTTCACAGATACCAAGAACCAAAAACAGGCCTCTGCACTAAAAGGAAATTTGAATGTACAGGCCATTTATATAATACGTTGCGTTTAATTTTTAATTTTTACGATGCATTCTAAAATAAGTGAATGGGAGATGGATGCAGTGTAAACTATGAGACTTAGTCTACCAAAAACATGTCAAGTCTAACAAAAACTTGAAACAGTCGGTAAAGATTATTCATACTGGCCATTGAGCAACATTAATGAGTTATTTGTAAGAGCCAATTAAATATATCCACTATTCCAGACCTTTCACCTTTTCACTTTTCTGCAGGAAAGCCATGGTATGTCTTACGTATCCGTTTTAACCTTTACAATGCAACAACTTAGGTAGCATTCCTTAGTGAGACAAACTAAAAATTAGTTTATCAAACAGAATCTCTGGTTACTCCAACACGCCTTCTATTTAGTTTGTACATGATGTATATGGACGGACAACACATTCCATAAAACCTAACGCAAGGCAAATAACTGGGAACGCCTCCTATGACAATACAGAAATGGTCCCCAACCTCCCAGAAAAAATGTAATCAATAAATCTGTTACCTCTCTATCAGGAAGCGAGTGCCCTCACTATAATTTAATTCACCCTCAACTGAAAACCCAAATGTAAAGTTTCCTGGTAACAGACACGCACTAACAGTCCTATACACTTATTTCCTGCGATATGATCATAACCACTTAAATTTTGCAATATCAAGGGTTAGGGTTATAAAGAAACAGAGCAGAGAGAAACCAAGACACCTGTGTAACAGGAGTCAAGTAAAGGCACACCCAGTGATCTTGTAAATCTATCGATTCATATTCTCCACTTTTGTCTCACATTAACCATATGAACCATGACTCAATCATAACATGGCTGAATTACTTAATTTTTGTTTGTATATGACAGGGCCCACAATCCGTTTTAGTGGCAGGCCTTTAATAAATATGCCACCACAGAAACAGGAAAAATTACCAAAAAACAGTTATCCACAAATTAAATTTAAAAATGAAATAAATACAGCTTGCTTCTCAGCCTCCGTCAAGACTTTGCGCTAATAGCAGTTACAGAAAATTATGATTCAATCCTCTACCCATTATTTAAGAACAGCCATTATCGGGGCAGTAACAAGTTGTGAAGCAACCATCGTGTGGTACAACTTTACACATGCCCCGATATAAAGCTAGATACATACTGAAGCAACAAGAGCCTTGCTCATAGGTACAACTGCAGAGCTCCACTTGGGACTTGAGCCTAAAACCTTAAGGTCTCAAGTACAGTGTTCTAACCACCTCCAACATTAAAGATTTTAACTGGGGGTCCCCTCCAATCACAACCCAATTTGGAAAGATGCCAATTTTCTTGAACAATTTGTAATTTTTAATAACACATTAACACAAATAGGTTACTCTCAAGTAAAAAGTACCAGAATTGCATGTAAAATTAAATTACAGATATGAATAGTAATTAGATAAATCATTTCCAAATGAAATGGTACCAATCCCCCATGTGTGGGTAAGATGAGCAGTGACAGATACCATTTTTGCCAACCACATTTAATTGATTTAAAAACCAACCTTTTCACACTGTACCTCTGCCCCCAATTCCTAGACGTTGCCCTCTAACCTAAACCGCTTAAAGTCTATGCCACTTCAGTTAGCAGACCAGCTTGTCAAATATGCCATTTCTAGCAGGCAGTAATTTGACTTCCATCCTACATTGTCAAAACACTTTACAGAGATGAAAAAAATCAAAGCCACCCATGCCAAAAGAAAAACCTTGAGAAGAAAATTTTACATATTCAAGTAACCATTCAGCCCCAGATTTAATAAGAGGGACATCCCCCAATTTTTAATTTGACTCATTTTGAATTTTGTATTCTGCGTCTACTTAGTACTCAACAAGCACCGTTCAACAACTCCTTAAAACTAAGAAATGCTTTTAATCATCTAATTTTTCTTTTCCTCCATTCATATAAATGCTCTGATCCCAAAATCACTGAATTCAGGACATTTTCAAAATGTACTCAAATTATAATCTAGAACATATAAACATTGCATAGACTGCTTGGAAAGATATGCTAGGTTAGAACATCTGACATAACCATTGAAAATAGATTTATAAAATAATAAAGTAGAGGAATAAATAAAAATATTTAAACAAATTACTTTTGAACACTTTAGGAGTATCGGATACTTTTGAAACACAGACGGTTAGCATTTATGCAACGTTATATGAATTTAACCGTCGATTTAGATAATTCAGTGTACAACAAAAAGTAAAGAAAAACACAAACCTTACACACTGATATTATAAACCGTCGCAAATAAGTCACAGGATGTCGCAAAACGATTCTTCTGGTTGGCTAGATGGTTAAAACGTCTTTTACACGTAGGTGCTTGACGTTTGTGAATTGATTAGCTAGACAAAAGTGTATATGCTTAAAATTTGAAATTTACTCGGCTGGTGCAAGCAGGTCTACATCGCCTGTCTAAGATTCAAATTAATAAAACTCAAAGAACGATCCGCAGAGAAGTTCCGAGTATCACTAAAGCCAGTTCGATTTACCAAAGTAGCGTTGGGTCAATTTGTATTAAATTTTGGTTTAACAACGCGTTGAATTGTTCATTTTGTTACAGAAACACGCAGGAATTTACATATTAAACAAACAATGAAACGGTGGTTTTGAAAAAAAACAACGATTGAACACAAAACCACCAATTTTACTGCGATATAGTGACTGGTGCATTTCGGTTAAGCCTCTACATTTTTAACGTTACTCGTTTTATTTGACGACGTTCCCCTACCATACCAACAAAACATGTATCCATCAGACACTGTGTCGCACAGTTCGAACTTTCCATATACTTCACTCCCATCTAACAAGCAAACGCGAAGCCTGCGGCCTGTTGAACAAATAGGACAAAGGGATAGTACTTCTTCGTAAACCATACTAGGTGGCAACATTAATTTAAAGTCGATTCGACTGTGAACCACTGTGAAAACAATAAATAATGTCGAACATAGAATTAGTTTTAGTAGATTCGCTTATATCTGAAGAAGTCCGGTTGCTAGCTAATAGGCCAAGGAAGCTGGCTATCCAGATAGCTAGCTAGTAAAAAACAGTTCGTTGCTGCCCATCAATGCGTAGCTAGTAAAACCGCTTACATGAAAGCAAAGCAAAACTATCATCACAAGAGACAGCACAAACAACGTTTCACAGCTAATAGAGAACTTGCCTCTCTTTCACCAGGACTAACATCTGACCTACAAATAACGTTACTTAAATAAAAAAGAAAAGGTCTAAAAAAAATTGTGTTCAATATCTCCAGGAAACGATAAAATTGTCACGTTTTTCTAGTAGGTCATTTTAAATAAATATATATATATAAAATAATATGCAATCAAATTACTGCGAATGGTTATTTGCCATTACCTCTGCGGTACTTGATTACATGAAATCGTGCAATAAAAATTAGTGGTTCATCAAGCTTGTAAGCTATAAAGCAATAACGCCTTCATTTGCATTTGCCAGTCACCCAAACCAAAATGGCTAACTGGCTACGGTAGCTTGAACGGAAAGTATAAAATCACAAACAATCGACGTCTAAAAAAAGGAAACAAGTGTATACAAAATACCAAATGAAGCGCTGGTTATTTGTGTGCAGTTATTAGAGTCAAACCCCCCTTGTGTTCCGTGCAATAAGAGAACGAAAATAGCTGTGCTTATCCATGTTAGCTAGACATTCACAACATTAGCGTTGGTGTGATCGTCTCACATTCAAAACACAATCCGATCTAATCCAAGCCCGATAAATCAAACGAAAGTTTGATTAAACTTTTTTTTTTAAGATTAAGGGAAAAAACATTCCACGTGTGTAACTACTTACAATCTTCGATTGAACGTTGTCAATCTTCAGCTGTTTTTAGGAAAATATTTGAGTATTTTCTTGGTCGCCATGTCGACCCTGTAGCAGCAGCCGAAGTTCTAAGGAGTGGATCACAACTGAGAAACATATCCTCAGGGAGGGGGTTGAGAATGGTAAAACAAGTAAACGCATACCTCGTGTGGGAAACCGGTGTAACTACATTAGCTAGTTAGCGAGTATGCGCAGCAAGGGGAAGCCTTGAGTTAAAAAAAAAAAAAAAAGTATATATATAAAATCGTTTAATATCGATAATTATTATTATCGGTTATAAAATAATTATGTATTTCCTATCAAGTACTGTCATCAAAGCAAAATATAAACATCAGTTTTGTTTTAAAGATTAATAAATATTCATTGTAAATTACTTTTTTCGATTTACATACAATAGTAGGCCTACCATACAACGTTACAAGCCAGCGAGCTAAGATATATATTATCCCTGATGTACTTTTCTTGGAGGTAGTTTCTGATAACACCCTTATGGAGCATTGTGGGCTTACTGGTCTCAGAAACGTTAACAACGGAATGTTTGGTGCTTGGAGAAATTCTCATTACCTTAAGGATTTCTTACAAATATAGTGAAACGATTGATACATAAATCAATTAATATGGGTGATATATATACATTTGCAGAACATTTGTTTTTTTCATTTAGTTTTTGTAAACCTGGGTTTTTAAATTCGATTAAGTTTAGTTCCAATTCAATTCAGTCTAAATGTTGCAGGCCATTACTATTTTAATTAGTTGAAGATATGAATTCCCTTGAATGTTTTATTTCCCAATTTTACATATATTCGTATTTGTTTTTAAACATGCACATTTGTGTTCTGTCTCATTCAATAATATAGGAATACAAATAAAATCACTGTAGTACCCTGATCTATAACATATACATTATTGAGAATTGAGATCAATTTGTTCTTTGTTTCAATATACTATTTACCAAAAGTAAAGGTAATGTAGTTGTCATGTAGTTATCCATAAATGTCCACAAGTAAACTGGTTCATACAGCAGCCATTTATTGGTTTCTTGCGGACTGCCAGACAGTTGGTTTCCCTTTCCTCTCATCGAACACCCTTCTTACACCCACAATAAAAATCAGAGAATTGATGACCGCTAAATAAAATATTATTACCGATGTTTGTAACGACAGGGTGAGGAAATTAGCAAGCGAGCTCCAACATTTGCGGTTAAGCTGGAGCTAGCTCAGTGAATTGTTTTGAGTGAACACCATTTTAATGCGACTTCTGTAGATAGCTGTTAAACAATGGAATACACAAGAAAACTGGAGTGTCATAATTATAGGAGTAATGGGGTTAATTTAGTCCTGTACAGTATTAACTATGTGTATTTTCTTCGCATGACTATTGGGGGGGGGGGGGGGGGGGGAAAAAAGATTGTTATAAAAGCAAAAC
>JAOVYW010006777.1:0-11279 GCA_025775045.1 Hiodon tergisus
ACTTAATGCCTAGGGTACTTGAGTACTTTGCCTGTAAATGTTCTTAATGTGGTACTGTGTACACAAGGCCCTGTGGGGAAATTTATGAGAAAATGTTTGACATTTTCATGTAAACGAAAACATGTCATCTTTAAGAAAGGTAGTAAAGCTCTATTGTTGGAATAATTGTTTATTATTTGATATTAGTTATATTTTTGTATAAAAGTATAAATTAATGAAGTGACAGAGCAAAGTGTTCACTCAATGACCTTGAGTGGCCACCACAACAGGCATGTGAGTGAGTAGTGAAACAAGGCATATAACTTTCAAAGATCACCAATGTTAAACGCATCCCATAAAACATGATATTGTTCGATTTGCAAAGCACTTAGACACTAAAAAGCAGTTGTGATTTTAATGTGCATGTTCTGGCAATACGTTTATTAATAAATATTTTATTGTACCCTTTAATGTTGAGTTTAGGGCCATGTCTTTGTTATGGGTGGCACAAAATGGGTTGTCCAGAACTTTTAGCATAGGATTAGAATTTTAGATTAAAAGAGCCATTACAAAATAGAGAAATCACATACCTTCTATCCTTTTGATATTGGATTATAACACCTTTCATCTCGCTTTTTAATCAAAAATTCAGGTGATCGGAAAATCTCCATATGATCAAGCTAAACTGCACATAAATGTCTCTACACGCATTGCCGTAAATATCTATTGATTCTTATGGATACATATGGACGAGTAGCCATGTTGGGTTTGATATGAAAACTCTTAGGGCTCTTAATCTGAAATGAGGCTAATTTGGTCCTAATGCATCTAATAAAAAATATTCCCTTCTGAATACCCTGAACTCTGCAAAAATACGCTACGGTCAGGGAATAATAAATACACTTCGCTCGGTTCAGAACATTGTAAATATAGACAGTAGAGGAGGTTCTATAAATCTTGAAAAAAACAAGATATGGTGGGAAAAAGTAGCTAAGGCATTTGGTTGTATATATGTCATGCTACTAGACTACTTCAGAGCTCATATTAGAATAAAAAGAAAGGGCTTTCAGAGGGCACATCTATATTTCAACAGCTGGGTGAAGTCAGAGGAAAACCAGCCAAGAAGCTCTGATTTGTGAAAAAATGCAGGTTGGGTGCAAAGGTTATTTTGTCACACTAGGTTTACCTCCTTTACCACAGAGAAGCCTACAAGGGATTAACATACATTTTGCATGTAAACTACAGCAGGTATATTTTCTTGGAGAGGGACATCAATGGATGATTGAAAGTAGTTGTCCCATTTGTTTTTCACTGCAGTAGCTAGTTTTCCCACCAGAAGTTTTCCATTGAAGCAATGTGCGTGTTGCAGTCAGTTGAACAGAATATGTAAATGCCTGAATCAGCTGTAAAAGGCGATAATCTTGGGATGTTTCACAAATTATTATTTACAATAATGTGTAAAAATTTAAATTAAACATTCAGGAAAGAAAACTGGTTATGGTGTCCTTGTTCTAGCAGATCAATTTTAGTAATACAATCCTTTGCAAATAACGAGGGAAAAAAAAACACGCATGTGTCGTTACTAGGTCACTGTTGGTCAGTTGATGTACACAACATTTTCAGACTAGTTCTCAAATGTATTTTAATTCAGAATAGCCTTCTATCAGTGAATCCAGCTTAGTATTGGCAGAGAGATTCTGACCTTCAAGTAGTTGGTTACCTTTCAAAACAGTGAGCAGCTTTGATTTTCTAATGGTTAAAACATTCTAATATTCTAAATGTAACAAACCGCGCTATAACATATTATTAAAAGAGTACAGGAACTGACAAATTTGGGTCTGGATCGGAGAGAAAGTAATTTTAGTAAAGTTGGCTAGCTAGCTTTGTCATAGTGTTTTGTTATAGTATTTACAAATTAGGTTTTTTAAATGCTCTTTTTTGGATCTTATTTGTGTGGCTCATGTTAGCTATTTTATAAGATGAACATCCAATATAAGCAAACGGGCTAGCTATATATGTGATTTCACTACCTTGATAGGTTCTTACACAAAAATAAATGTCAACTAATGTTTTGGTTTAAGTATTTAGAAGAAGCTGAAAGCTGTCTTTACAATATGAAGCTTGTAGGAACTATATAACTACTGTTGCATAATCAAGTTGTGCCGTAAAAATATAACTAAATGTAAACGTTTTTTCTAAATCGCTAATTGATTTAAATCTGTTTTATAAACGCGTTTAGAAACTTGAGGTTTTATAAACCCGTAGCCTATAGAAGGGCCAGAGAGGGGTCGCAGGAATCATGCTGGATCCAGGATCCAGAATCAGGCCAGGTCTGGCCTCTGGGATCGGCCCAGTTCCTTCGGCTCAATCAATGACCTCTCCAAAAGTTTGATACCAGGCCAATTCCAGCAGCCATCATGTAACTGGAATCACAGCCGTAATTGCTCCAGTAATGGGTCGGACTCACAGTGCTATCTGGGGTAGGTGCTTGGATTTTTTTATTTGGCTTTTTATATTTGTTGTGGGAATGCTAATTCAAGCCTTGTTTCATCATAAGACAGGTTTCTATCAAGCTAATGTTGATGTCATCAAACAAATATTGGACTTCCTTTGAATGGAGATATTTGCCTGCAGTGACTGGTGTTACAGACTGCCTTCTGCATCAGAGATGTCATTGAAGGAAGGTCCGGTTTGGGGCAGTAAAGACCTGATCTGATAATTTTTTCATCCCATCAGATGGGGTTTTATAATACCTGTAAGAATACACCAGAATGTATTCATAGTGTTCCATCCAAATGAAACAACCAAAATGGTATTCCATTGACATATTTGACTTGTGGAAAGGGTGCATTGTGATCTGTTTTGGCTGGTATTACTGGTTCAAGTGATTGCATGTTTAATTATGTTAACAATATACGATTTTAAAGTAAATTACTGTAAAATTATTTAAATGACCAAATCTATCACTAATGATTAAAAACACTTACCGAGAGGCGTTCACAATGATTTGGGCGGGCTACTTCTAAATAGAGTTCCTGTAATCTATAAAACTGTTTTGACATTATTGTGGAGTGCCCCTGTTTAACCGTTTCTTGCTCATGCCGATAAGAACCCAAATTAACCAAATTATTAAAATCTGATAAGATAAGAAATTTGGTCTTTCTGATATTGGAATTCAGTAAAAATAAAATTCACTGATGGCCCATACTTTATATTTCTTTTATGACATGCATTTAGAGTCCAATGTGTAACATAACTATCTAAATATACTAGCTTTCTCTGCCAATTTGCAAATAGAAATGCACCTTCAGGACTGAAGGGAATTTGCAGTTTGTCTGTCTAGCCTTGGTGGGATATCAGTATAGCAAGACAGAGCAAAACACAAATACACATACACTTTGTTAGATGCTTCACAATCCAAGACACAAATGAAAAAAAATTGTTTTAAGACCGTGATTTGTTGGTTTGTTTATTTTCGATAAAAATAAATGCTTGCACCTTAACAATAATGTAGAAAAAAAGAGAATAATCTATTAATGTATTTATTCTAGCTAATGTATATAAACTGATGTTCTTGCATGATTACATTTAACCGACTGTATTTCCAAGACATAGGAAAATAACCAAATAATAAAGAAATAAGCAAGTCGTGCAAATTTGATGAGTAATTATGACTGAAACTTACAGTGTTTTGTGTGAGAGGAATCTGAGGTAGACGTCCCGAGGTCCTTAACAAGCACTGCATAACAGCTGTTACGATGTTCATTCTTATCCTAAGGTCCTTTGTGAGAAAGTTAATGTCATAAGAAGCCCTGCATAACAGATTTATAGCTGCCCAACAGAACAGAGATGAACAGTCACTGAACAGCAAATGAACAGCACTCGTCTGGCAGGCGGAGAGTGAAGTGAGGCGATAGGCTGAATTTATTCCCCTGAGATCAATGCCCTCAATGTTTCCTTTTTATCCTGGTTTGTCATTGCTGGAAACGCTATCAATATTTTACCATTCAGTTGTTGTCAAGGGACTGCTCGAACATGAAAAACATCTTTGGCCTAAAGTCCATTGAGAGGACCGCACCTGACCCGTTGGAACAAGAGAATTGATACCCCCAATGCACGTTATAAACAAATTTAGTAAAAGGTGTTTATTCAGTGTAGAGCAGGACTATGAGTTATTAAAGCAGAAGTAAGACCGGTTTACTCTTGTTAACTTTTTTTTTCGTCTGAAAAAAGAAAAAGCTTCGGTAAAAACGGGGCTTAATTTGTGCCGGATCCTGCATCGCTATTTGTTTGGATCTGTGTCCAATTCAGATTCGGACCGGCACCTATTTTGATTGCACCCACTCTGTGTTCCGCACTCTGTACAAATTAAGCACAGAGTAAAACCTACACAAAGATATCATAATAACTCTCAGTGGAGTTTTAACTTTATTACCTTGTGACAATGGATCTGAAACGACTGCTTAAAAACCAGTGACAGCTGTTCATTATCATTTACAGAAAATGAACATAGCGTAGTGTGTTACGGGTAAAAGAAACTTAGTTTTGAGCATTACATGGTGTTGAGACACATCCAGTGGGAGACCTCACTTGTGCTACTTTAATGTGTTATATTAACATCTTCCCAGAAGCAGCTACGCTATGCTGCATCCAGGAGTGTCGAGTGCCAACCCAACCAAGGGGGCTGTATAATTGGTGCTAGAGTGGGTGGGTGAAAGCCTAAAGATTCAACGAGAGAGTCATCATCCTGGTAGATTTAGAATACCAAACTTTATGTCTGCTCGCTGGCTGGTGATAATTGCTCTCAAAGTGGTACAATTTAATGCACTTTTTGAATTTGATTTTAAGAAAGTCAAGGACCGTTATGGTAAGTTCCTGTTGTTCAATGTGTCCAGCTTTATGTAACAGGATTTTTTTTCACCAAATTGCTCTCAAAATAACAAAATAACATAACGTTTTTTATTTTATTTTAAAGTCATAAAAGTTTGATAAACATTTTCTCAAGTTTCCTGTGCTTCTTTGGCCGACCATGTTAAAGTCAGCCCCTTAACCACCACAATACATGCCTTGGTTCAGATATATTTTACTGACATGTTTTTGGTTTTGCCATCTTTTGAAACGTGACATGGGGGGGGAGATGTCAGTTGACACATTAAACTCAGAAAATTTCAATCTGTAGCATCTGCATCACAAATGTAAAAGGTGTCATTTTGACATTTCAAAAAAAAAAATTAAAAATCAATCATAATTTGTCACATTCACCCCATGAAAACTTTGCAGGTGGAATCAGAACATTTGACACATTTTAGGCCTATGACTGTTTCCGGTTGAGGTTAAAATCCTTTTAGAAGTCAGGATTAGTCAAATCATTTGGCTATCAGGGGTGCAGTTACTCACCCTGGCCATTTTCTTTCTACAAAAAATACATGTACATATAAATAAAAATTCAACAGCAAATCTTTGTTGAATGTGCTCATCTGGTACTGAAAGGAATGAAGCTCTGAAACATTTTACAGCAGTATAATACTACTGTGTGTATCCTCACAAGGCCCCCATTCCACCCGTATGTTTATTCATGAAGTTCTCTTTTATAAAGCTGTGGTTACATTGTTTGTTGATAAATAAAGTTCTGTTGCAAAGCAGATTCCAAATAGAAGGAAGACAAAGAAATCCAGAATAAGAATAAGATGCAAAAAGGTTAAGCCAAAATCAGGTTCTCATGCAAAGGTCTCAAATGGGTGCTCCAAGAGAAGTCTTCAAAACTTCAAAACATTCACTATTCAACTAAACTAGCTGGTCCAACTCAAAGTAGCTGCAAAAATATGAGTCTTTACCAGTACCAGCAACTCATTCACCTAACCAGCAGCCTTAAATGTGGTGGTTGATTAAACCGTCACCTCAATCACACAGCTGACGACTAATGGAAATAAGCAGCCAGGCTCTGAATATCAGACTGGCTGGTCTTTGACGTGCATCTCTATGAAGAATATTCTATAGGGCAAATTCACAAAAGGTTTCACAGCTTTGGCACAAAAACCTCAAAGCATTTGTTTGTGAATTACAAGTTATGTGTAGTGCAAAGAAAGTGCAAAGAGTAAATACTGCTTTTGAGGAAATGGGGGCAGAGTGGACTGTTGTTCAAATCTAAATGTATTAATTATATGCATTCATTATTATTAGGTGTGTTACACATTTTGTGCGATTCGCAAATACCGATCGATACATTATCCCATTCGATTAACATGACAATATTAAAACCCCCTCACTGCTTGCCAGCCTGCATTATAAAGAACATATGGCAATCCTAACATTAGCTGTCATTACAGCAAGGCGGAGAGATCGCCACCATGTTAGATGACTAACTATTTTTAGGGTACTTCTCATTTAGTTAACTAAGACACTATTAACTAGTGTTTACAGGCTGACACATCAATCAGTTCAATTGTTTGAGTTAGATCAAAGGCAATAGTCCACCTGCCTGCAAAAGATTTCATTCATGGCCTGCAACTGTTCAATGACTTTACACGCTCCAGCTTCCTGCATCTGGCTCTTTCAAAATAAAGCTGTCGGCATTTCTCAGCCATAAATTTGTGAGGCAGTTTCAGATTTTTTGAGAGCCCTTGAGAAGAGGGACATGCATCCTGTTATGCAGGAGAAAGAAACAGGGTTAGTTCCTTTTTATTGGCTGGCTTCCCCAACTTGGAGTTCTGAGTGACCGTTATTTTATCATCAAATATATGACACATCCCCCAGGTGATTTAAATGTTGTTTTTTTTTCTTTATTTTTAAATTCTAGTTAAATGTGTTATTCAGGTTATTATTTAGAAACAATGTAACTGTGTAAATAAATGTTACAACACCTGCAAGATTTGAAAGTATTATATTGGCCTTCATTTTAAATTAAGATGATATATCCACAGAGCAGTCAGTTTTTGATATGGCTTATTTAAACTGCGGTTTATCGTCAAAATAATTGCACCGGCTTTGGTGTTGGAGCTGTTTGAAGTATTCTGTTTGCAAGCAAAGATGTGACCATGACTCATATATTAAAACAATATAATCCATTTAAAAACACACAAATGACTGTAAACACAAATGAGAACACAAATGAAAGTTATATCAAATAAAATATTATATAAATCTTTTTGAACACTCGCATCTCATGTGATTTTGCTTGGACCATAGTGGGTATAAATGTGTAATCAGCGCTTAATACTCTGGGCAATGATGACCTGATTTGCATAAGTGTCTTTTTGAATCAGGCACTAACACTGCAGACTGCGGTCACAACTGATGTGCAAGAAATTCTTATTGAATCAGCCACAAGTCCTTTTTTATTATAAATAGTAAATTATGGATTAATAAAATGTTATGAAAATATATATATATATATATATATATATATATATATACACACACACTCAATTCCGTGAAATAGACAGTGCCATCAGTGACAGCATCAAGTGTTCAGGCTATGTATTTTAATGTAGGTAGGCATGTACCTAGGGAGTCGCTCTATGTGCAATTCAAAGGTAGAATTGGCAGGTTGAAGGATCTATGCAAGTTTGAATGAGGCATGGTAATTAGTGACAGATGAGCCGGTATGAGTATCACGCAAAAACATTAATCCTGCGCCACGCCCTTAACGGGGCATTATAGACCTGCCCACTCTCATTGACTAATGAGACTAATTTAAAACATTTGCAGACTCCTCAGCTTGTCAGAAATCAGCAAAAAGTTGTGTAAGTCTGGTATTAAGCTTACCAAACTTAGTGCAGTTCTCAGCCAATTGTGCGCCACCACTTGAGACTTCCAGTCAGAGTCTGCAAATGACATGATACAGATTAGAATCAGTCTCAATGCACTTAGATGAGGATCTTCAATGAGTTGTAAAATAGGCCGTTAATACTGAAAGTGATGCGGACTGATAATGAAGAAAGAACTGTGTTGGCCAAAAATTTATTTTGGGTCCATTTCTAATTTCTTGATCTTAAATGCACCATTTGTTTCTAAGTAAGAAATAATTGAATCTACAGAAAAACAAGCCACGATCGTCAAATTTAGAATAAATGGTAGATAATTGCCCCCTTTCACGCGCACAATACTAATTGCCAATTAATTTATGCACCTGTTTTCTAGTTGCTAATAACTAATTCATCCATAACCTTTTGGAGGAGTCTTTGCAGATGCAGAATTTGAAACCGTGTTAGTTAATTATTATTATAGCCTAAAGTGCATGCAAATCAGTTACTTCTTCAGAATAATGTTCCATTGAAAAGGGTATTCACTGATTTTACCCAGATGGTTTTACCCAGTTCTATAATAGAGGGTTTCTTTTATGATCAAGGGTTATATACAGTATGTTTTCAGACCCATGTGCCATTTTCATTTTAAAGCTCAAGCTTCAAAACAGGAATGAATGTTTCACAAACAACATACCCAATCTAATTTAAAGAAAAACAAAAAGAAAAATGTAAATAAATCATTAATATAAAATAAAATTGGAGAAATTCCCTTTGCTGTCGAGAATCTAAATAAATTTAGGTGTACAAAATTAAACTTTTGTCTCTTTCACAAAATCATCGGTGTACAATAGTAGTAATTCCCATGATTCCAGGAAAAAAACACCTGTATCTCTAAAGTACCCTGGTCAGGTAGTGATCCTCAATCAAGTATTTAACAGGATTAAGGTTTTGAATGTGTGTTCTTGCATGACCAGGAGAGTTTCTCTGATGTTATGCATATTTATCCATACCTGTGATAATGAATGAGTTCTTGTATAATACAACGAGCTGGGGAGAAACTCAAGGTTAATTTACTTAACTGAGTAGGCAGTGGAATTACAGCAGAGTTACTCTGTAGGGCAGTGATTGTTTTGAGTGTCATCTGGAGCATAATCATCTTACCCAATTTTTTATCTTCTATTTGCTTTGCAAGACTTCGCATATGTGTCAAAACTGTCTGTTGTTATTCATATTAAATTCATACCTATGACAGAAATATTTTTAAGCAAAGACCAAAGAGTTTAAATGTTGTGTTCATTAGTGTGGTGTACATTTAAAACACCTAATAACCTATATATAGGACTGGAGGAGAAGTTTGAGAATTCTAAAGGTCTTCCACTTCCAGGAGATTGGAAATTCTCTCCATATTCCTAATAATGTTCACAGACATTTTGCTTAGATATAGATAGATAGATTGATAGGTACTTTATTTATCTCCCATGGGGAACTTGCGGAAATATGGGGAAATTTATGATATAGCCTACATTTTACTGTAGTTAATAGAAGAGATACTTGCAAACTACAACGATTAAACTAATTAATCGGTACCCGGAACTTCTGATTGAATGCGGCATACTAAGCGGTTGAATGACAATGTTTTTAAAAAATCATAATACCACAGTAGGACTCTAATTGAATGGCAAGACCCACCCGTGGCTACCCCACTGTAAAGAAAGCGTTAATGGCATAATTATGAGGCAATACCTTAGATTTTTCCCGAAGGATAAAGACTGTACATGTGTATTAAATAACTTCTATTCACTGATTGTGACTCCCCACCCCCTTTCAGTACATCTTTAAAATTGATCGTTAGAGTGCCAGTTTTTCAATGCAGACAAAGACACCCAGACCAACACAGGCTACGTTAGTCCAAACACTTGAACCAATGCTGCAATAAAACACCTGTAGTCGGACCTGTGTCTTCATGCTACGGGCTTTTCAAGAACTCGGGCTTGAGGACCACTGCAACAATGGGGTTAAAATTTTACGATGGGAGGAATGACCAGTCCGTGTTGTCACGTCGAACGAGTGACGGCATATACAGGACATGCAGATGTTTGCAGGTCCTTGACGGACAGGCGCTGATTGCCAGAGTTCTGGTTGTCTCCTGAATGTCTGTGGAGGTTTGAGTCACACTTACTTCAGGTTGAACTCTGTTTGACACCAATGTGAGAATGTGCCTGACATCCACCTGAATTATTATTCAGCTGCCAACAAACCCAGCAGTTGTTCTCCACCCAACCTTCCAAAGCAAGTATTTTGTGAACACTAGAAACTCAGATCATCCGGTAATAATATTAAAATTCAGTCAACCAAGAGTACATTGTTCTTGTAATTACCATTCATATGAAATCAGATTTATTAACGCCTTTATCTCACTCTGTTTACTTAAAAAAACACTGCTGTAAATGGAAATAAAAAAAGAGTGTGCCATAAACATTATTTTTCAAGGGGAACTATTAAATATGATTAGGATGACAGTATAATTTAGAATACATTAACAAACAGTTAATAATAGCTAGGATGGGGGGGCTTTCAGGCCCTTAAGTCAACATAGTGATCCTGCAGCCTCAGATATCTGAATCGTAGGACTCCCATAGATATTACCACTAATATCTGACAACAATGATAGCTATGTTTGGGGTTGGGAGAACATTGCCATTATTACCAGTAACTGAATCAACGGCTTGGTGGTCATTGCAGGTCTGTTGTCTATGTCTATCACTTAGGCATTGGGTGTTGTTCAGGAAATAGTTTGTCAGTACACATAATGGTTTGTCATCTTATATAATGGTTTTTCAGCATATATGTGGGTTTCAGTGCATTCATTTGCTGGCATGTATATTATTATTTTAACAGATATTTTGTTTTTTTCATAAAACTTTGCTGTTGCTGTTAAGGTTTGTAAGCCATTTGTTAACATATGTATATGCATACTGCTTTGCTAGTATACACATTGACTTTCTCTCATATAGTGTATTGATTTGCTAAGACATGCGATTTTGGCTACCAATCACATGACCTCATCAAATGACGTTAAAAGATCATATCACCTATTCAAATGACGGATGGAAAGAAGCTTTGATTTAAGCTGGGACCAAGTCAAAACGTTGGCACTTAACATAACTGTAAATTCAATAGCTTTTTCTTTTTGTAAGTAGAAGAAATAAGATAGAAGAAAAATAAAATGCTATCAAATAATATTTTATTAAATGTGATTAGCAGGTCCTCAAAATTTTGATTTGGTCTTAGCCCAGGAATAGACTCTTCTTTTTTCAGCCAATGTAATACATTCTGCATAATGTCAACGACTGATTATCATGTGTTAGCATTGTCGAATGTCTGTATGAAGACAGGTCTGCCATGATGCGATTCAACGAGCTAGTAGTTCATCGGTCAATGGAATGGCGGTGAATGGGTTTAGTTAGGCAAAGATTTTGAGACTGAGGAAAGGTGGCACTATTTACGCTATTGCATGTGTGTCAGTAAACCACTCTATATGTCAGCAAACTAATA
>JAOVYW010006779.1:0-19137 GCA_025775045.1 Hiodon tergisus
CATTAAGTTAGAGAAATGTTGAAGTCATCCCCACAGAAACCTCGTAACCCCTAACCACCTGGTGGTGGACGTACAGCAGAGCCAGGCGGACCAATACGCTCACAACGCAAGTTGTGTAGGGCCCCGCAAATTACGCAAGGGCATATATTACGCCTCCCCCTCACAAATGGTTTAGATGGTTCACGGGTCAGGTAGGAGGGCCCCTTAGCAGAATTTTGCTTAGGGCCCCATGGAGGTCAGGACCAGTTCTGACTTACAGGCTCATAACCAAAGGGTTGCCGGTTCTAGTCCCAAGCCAGCTGTTGTATCCTTGAGTAAGGACAAGTGGATGAATGTAGAAATTGAAAGCTGTGGAAGTCACTTTGGACAAAAGCGTTCACTAAGCAATCCATTTTGAAATTGGGAGGTCAAAATTGGTCTTAGAGAGCAACGGTATTTGCAGGTTTTTGCTCCAAGCCGTTTAATTGGAGTCATTATTTGGATTAGAAATTATCTCACCTAATGTTTACATAAGTAAAAATCAGATACCAACTGAGAGATAGATTTTAAGGACAGTAATATCAACCAGGCTAAAGCATTCACTAATCTACCCCTACGACCCACACTCCATGTCTCTTAACATGCCAGTTACTTCACATGTGCAGTCAGTAACTGTTCCTTAGGATCAGGCAAACACAGAGTTAAACACTGTGTATACATTGTGAAACACTGGCTCCGGAAAACAGCAGATGACACAAAACGACCACAAACAGGGGTGTATACTGAAATCTCCACTTTATTTTACTCATACAAAATACAAAGAAAATGTTAAAAAGTTTGCTTACTGCCATATCTACTGCCTCTTATTAAATACTGAATGGGACAATATAGAGATTTGCAACACTCTTCTCCTCTAAGTAGACATTTAAAATCACGTAAAAGAAAAAAAATACTGATAGGCCAAAACTTTAACAAAGAAATGGGGAGTCAATCTACTGAAGTTGCTAAACAGTTAAGATCTCTGTCCTCTTTTTTCTGATGCAACCTATTGCGATAAGAAGTTCAGTCAGATAAACACCTTACGCCTTAATGGAGTATTACTCAAAAGAAATAAACAAACAAAAAATACCATGAAACCACAGAGCCCAGCTAGGGCCTCTCCGATGGAAGGAGACTGAACCAGCTTCCACGATGGCCTACAACAGCAATCCCTGTTCTCAACGCCAGGACTGGGGATTTCAAAAACAGTATGCAAAGGAGAGCCAGTGCCAGCACTTCAATTTACCAGGGGAGGCAAGAGAGCAATGAGTTAAATGGTATGGTTTTAATAATGCCATGTTGTAAAGTGCAAATAACAAGTATGGAATGGGGCTTGAACGTGTCCAGATCAATAATGAAATTTTGCTCTGGCTCATCAAGAGGCAGAATGTAGTCTGAAAAGTATAAAATATAAACAAAGAAAGTAGAGGGGCTGAATGTGTGATAAATGACTGCCTGTGCTTAAATGGCGCCCTGAGCAAATTGTACTAGATCTTTAGTACCCAAAAAGGAATATTATAAAAAGGATCAAACCTTTTTCAAAATCAAACCAAAAGAAGTTTGAAATGCACTGAATTGTGTCGACTCCCTCAATCGCAACAAAAACTTTTTTATACGGTGTAAATAAAAATATGCGAAAAGCCCCCTCCCCATATGACCCAATTGCAAAATTGGAAATACATGTGTGGGATCCATGGTCCACAATGAAGGACACATTGGCCAATCAAGGTGCTTCGTTAGACCTGAAAGGGGTTAAAAACAAGTCCTAATACTGTCCTATAGAGAGAGCAAAGACACTAAAAGAGAACACAACTTCAGATATACTAGTAGAACATTGCCGTCAACAAACAAACGCCTTTTTATAAACGGCCATGCGTCTGCAAAACGCATCCTCAGCAACCTGTGTCTTCTTCATACCTACAATCTCCTCACTCTTCCTCCTCCGATTGTGCCCTCCTATTAAATTCTCCCCAGGACTCCTCTGTATGAATGCCGCATCCTACACTGCACCAATTTCACATACCAAACCGTTTTCCATACTCACTCCCTTTCACCTCTCTAAAGTAACTCCTTCTGTTTTTCACTGCCAGCTAACCTGCCGTTCATGTTCCAGTCGCATAAGCAGCCCGATACCAGAAAATAAAAGAGACAGAAAAGCCCGCGTTTGGGGCTCTGAGGCTGTGAGGCAGTTGTTGAACCTACTGGCTGATTTCAGAGACAACCTGAGCTGAAGAAAAACTTGAACTTGGCTTCTCCTTTATTGTCAGTAGAGGCAGGCGGCCTTTTGACAACTGAGGGAAAATGGAGAGAATGCACTTCTGTCCTCAGATATGCCCGTTTTAAAAAAGAAAAAGAAAAAAGAAAAAAAGGAGGGGAGCCCAAAAAGATTGTTGGCTTAAAAAAGCAACTAATCTTTTTCTTCACAATAAAATATCAATAATAAAAATAAAAAAAAGGTAAAATACATAATATACAAACCATTATTCATCACCATAGACGACCACGGCCATGCCTTCTTCTCTGCGTTAGCATTTCCTCACTAAGTCCTGCATTTCGGTGAACTCCCTCCACCTCAATGCAGTCGAATTAAAATAACCAAAGTAAAATGCAGAAAATTTGAGGGGTCAGCTAGGAATCATAGTCTTCGTCGTCGTCGTCGTCGTCCTTGTGAGGCCCGGGGGCGGGGGGCGGGGCCGCTGTGAAGGGCGTAGGGTGCGAGGGGAAGGTCCCTGGAGGCATGCCCATGTGGAGGTAATGAGGTGGCATATCTGGGCTGACGTTTGAGCTGGGATGGGGAGAGAGAGAAGAGACTGTCAGGCTTTGAACCCCAGAAAGACGCGAGGGCTCTGGTACAAACCACACAAACCTCTGGAACCGGGAGGCAGGCTGCATGTTGGTGCTGGACTGAGAGCCATCCTCCTCCTCTTCCTCCTCTCCATCTGTTTCACTATCCTCAGAGTCCTCCTGCACGGCACCAACGGTCCAGGAGTGAGCAGCCACGAACAACTCTCAAAGCTACTTCTGACTCAACATTGAGCTATCCTGATCTTTTCCTCTTTAAGTAACAGGACCACTCCTGTTTTTACAGATTGTACAGTTAGTTTGTAGAGTTGTGCCCACCTCTTGCTCAGACTCTGTCTCCGAAGTCTTCTTGTCCTTGCCCTTGGTGCTAGTGCCCCCATTCTTCCGACCTGACCCCAGCTTGCGACCCCTGTAAGAGGAACTCCCTGTCAATACTGCTGAACATTAAACAGCGGGCTCTACCTCACTCCTTTTGCCCTTGTACGATCCACAGTCCCCAGGCAAGGATCATGGACAATTTCACACAAACCTGACACACTGTACTCTCCCCTCCCTCTGCTCTCCACACCCGGCCCCTCACCTGCGTGACAGCCTGTCCCCTCCCTCTGCTCTCCACACCCGGCCCCTCACCTGCGTGACAGCCTGTCCCCTCCCTCTGCTCCCCTCACCTGCGTGACAGCCTGTCCCCTCCCTCTGCGTGGTTGTCCTCTGCATCCCCCTGAATGTCCGGCACAGCCGCCACCAGGTCCTTCAGGAAGTCAAACTGCTGCTCCAGCTCAATGCACTGCTTTCTGGAAGCGGGAGCGGATGGAGAGGGGGTTGGGGTGCTTTTCAACCTTGTCGACTTTACGCAGGGGTGGCCACCTCTGGTCCTCAAGAGCCACAGCTCTGCTGATTTTAGTGTTACCTTCCAGTTAGGAACCGAATAATAATAATAACAACAACAACAATAAGTCTTACAAGTGCGATGTTGTCATGGTCTTAGCGTTCCGAGACTGAGTGACCTGACAGGCTTTGATTAGGAGGGACTCCAAGAACAGTTCAAGAGCCCGTGCTTGATTTTGAGTAAAGGAAATTGAACCAATAATGTATTTGTACAGAGAAAAAAAGCGAAAGAGAAAAAGCAGACATGACAGCGAGTACGGTAAGCTAATTAAATATATCGCATATTGCATCTTTTATTTAGGCTGAAAAATGCACAAACATAAACAATGCCTCACCAGATCACTGCACTAAATAGTAAATTACTTCCTATTTGGTATTGAAAAGAACTGCTGACAATGGAAAAAGAAAAGGAAAGATCTCATCCAGAAAGTCATTTGAACAATAGAATGAATATAAGGAAACCATGAAGGAAAGGATTGGTAATTAAGGACATGCTTTTTCCTTTCATAGTAGATTGGATAATTATTCAGTGGGCTTAACCTGATCATGAATCAGAATTGAATAGATTTTCAGTCTAGAACACCTCAAAACCATTGTTTTGTCTG
The DNA here is from genome assembly GCA_025775045.1 of Hiodon tergisus. Lineage (NCBI taxonomy): Eukaryota > Metazoa > Chordata > Actinopteri > Hiodontiformes > Hiodontidae > Hiodon > Hiodon tergisus. The sequence goes on from JAOVYW010006779.1 coordinate 4,311, forward strand.
GAGACAAGGATACAGATGATGACAGGAACTGCTGCTGCCACTTTGCCTATTTCTTCGTCCGTCTGCATTATCTTTTTAATCCTTGCCTAAAATGAAAGAGGGGAAGTAAAATAAAAGTACAGCAAAACATATGGCGACCTTAAGTTTTTCTGCACATCATAAATGTTAACAAGCACTCCGTTAACATTTGTCAGAGAACAATGTTTTGGAATATATACTTTTACCTTTTCCTTAGATGCCCTAAGTCAAGGGAGCCCAAACCATGGCCGCAGGCCAAATTTGGCCCACTGCGACGTTTGGTTTGACCCGCCAATGGTGTGCCGAATGATGAGAAAAAATTTTGAAAAAGAAATATATCTTTTATATTTCAAATATCGAATATGAACTCAACAATGCATTACTTAAGTGGCCAGATATACGTTTCGGTCTCGGTTAATACCCCATATTAAGTTTATATATTGTAAACATGCACACAGGCAACTTTTTATTGTTCATATATATTTAAATGAACAGTAAAAACCTTTTATCAAAGGCTATTAATGTATCTTAGGTCTTTTGACGTAAGCTGCAGCGCAGTTTGACCATACAAAGACGGCATTGGCGATACAATAATCACTCCGCCTTTGCAAGTCTAAACAATTAGTATGTTAACGTGTTAAGATTTCGGCCTGAGACTAGCTACTCAAAAGTGCACTTTGGCAACTCTGTTGTTTAATCAAATTGCCGGTGACGTTTTATTGTGACATTTACTTTGGCCATAAACCGTGCCCGATTGAGAACAATGCGTAGAGCTGATAAAGTTAAATTATCTCCGGTAACACTATTGATCAAGCGAACTTGATCAATATCCAAATCCAAGCAGATTCCGCCTGTTCGCTAGCTACTGACTCATTAGCGTGTCATTTTTCTTATATACCACTTACATTACTAACTTAGCCATGCGCCTTAAACAGGAATGCTACATATACTATAACAAGAACACAATTGGCTAGATTTGAGTTTTGAATTTATGCTTCCCTTAAAATGTAAGAATATAATGTATATAGACAATTCTTTGTGGTCGGTGTTGTTGCTAGCGAACATATTTAGCCATCGACAATTGCATACTGAGCAGTTGGTCTTCAAGTTTTACCTTAAAACCTTCAACAGAGTTGTAGATGTAGTCTAAATGATGTGCGGTTTTTAATGATTCCCTACCAGTTTATAAAAATACGAAATAACTGTCATATGTGTTATTGTGAAATAGACACTCAGGGTTCTCTGGTCTTTTATTTTCATTAGCAGGACCATCAACTAGCTCGGTAAATGTCTAAAACAGACCCCGTGGCTAAAGACAACAGAGACAAGTAGGCCTGGATAACCCAATTCCGATAATAGGGCTCTCAGCTGCCATTAATTACATGTATTAATTTAAATCACTCACCGGAGGAAACCTGGAGTTATATTTCTTTTTTTTACTAGGCATTTTAAGAAAAACTATTTTCTGACTATCTCCACTTTTAATTTTTATTTTCCCTTCGTTCCCTACCCAGTCGTATGTATCGGCGAATGACTCTGTTTGGCCAGTCGCGGGAATCCCCAGGGTCTCGGTGATCGCTCTATCAGATTGGGGATAGCTAGTAGAACATTATCTTTCTTCGGCGCAGCGCATGTGTTCCGTTGTTTACGGTAAGTCTTGCCTGTCTAAACAGAATGTTTAAATAAAGTTTTATTTTTATTAAAGTGGTTATAGATTATGAACCGATGAATTTGAGCTACAATGTTTATTCGGTTTTAACTCTAGAACAGCAAAGTACGGTGTAAGTATGTCGTTTGTAAAACAAATTTAAGGGGTTAAAATTTCATGGTTAAGTTTGCCTATAAGTAAGCTACTGTAGAACATTCGCATTATAATACATTTAGATAAATAAAAAGTCAAGTAAAAGTATTTTGGCGTTTTTTTATTTTTGAACGTTTGCTTTTGTGTGTAAAGTCTAGATCATTTCCAAAATTTAAGTTCCAAATTAATGATTAAATCGTGCTCTTTAATTTTGATATTGCTTGACACGAGCACGGAAAACTTCCTTGTCATATACAAGGAAGCTGGGTAGCTCTTATGAACGTTTGCTATGAATTTGTTAGTTGTCTACGCAGCGTTTTGGCATATTAATTTGGTAAATTAATTCAGAATTTTTATATGCTGATATCTCCACCATCCCTGAGAGGACTACAAGGCTGATTTAATTGATCCAAAATGTACTCAAGCAGAAGTGTTTTAATAAAAAAATTAAGTTTAACTACAAATATATTCAGGTATAGTAATTACAAGTATTTTTGAGGCGGTTTCCCGGACAATAATAAGTAATAAATTATTATTTCCGACTTGCATAAAATAGCAGTCTCGATATATGAATATCAAGAGGTAGTTGCGGTAGAACCCGGAAAACAATATTGTTTGGATGTTAGATAGTTGCTATGTTTCAATCTAACTATTGGTGGGATATTCTTCTCCAGATAGTCAGATGCTCTAACTGTCAGAGTTACAAATTCTGTCATTTGGATTTTATGTTTCTTGTATATCATTGCTGGTTGAACTTATTCACCTGTCAAAGAATCAGGTCTTAGTGCCCCATTGTTTATTTACACAGCCAGGCAGGAAAGTCAGCCATTGGCAGGAGAGATGGAGGGCGAGGTAGAGAACCCAGAAACCCTGTCAGCAGAGCACTATGCAGCAGAAGCCATGGCAGCGGACATGGACCCCTGGATCGTGTTTGATGTATGCACAACACCCAGAGCTGAGTTTGAGAGCTGGCTGGAATCAAACCGGCCCTCGCAGGTCAGCCGCGACGGGGACAAGGAGGCCGGCACCGGCCCTGTGGGCTGGATTTCTATAAGAGGCCCGTGCGACTACTCCAGCACCGCAGATGTCACAGGGCTCTGGGAGAGCTGGGATAGGCTGCTGGCCAGCGGGCGACCTATCAGCTTTGAGACGGTGAAAGAGCTGGCACTCAACCACAGTGTGCTTTCCGGGAAGTGGCTATTGTATCTCGACACGGGCTTCAAGGTGGACCACGCCTGGGCTTGCATTGCCAGGGCCACCCTGGAGGGGAAGATCTACTCAGCCAAGGTAAGCACACGTAACCACGACCCAGAGGCCAAGCACGTCATCTGCGTCTACAACCAGTCCTTCACTGACGAAGACCAGGTCATGAGGCTTGAGGCAGCTATCCGGGCCACTGGCATCAAATGCCTCCTTTCCTACAAGCCCGACGTCTACACCTACCTGGGCATCTACCGGAAAAACCGCTGGAAGCTCTGCCCCACCATCTATGAAAGCAAATTCGACCTTGAATGCGTTCCCCGCCGCTCCCATGTGGTCAACAAGGTCACCGGCGAAGTGGTGACGTGACGGAGATGCGGTGCATTTCTGGAATCACTCCTGGGTGGTGAATTGTACTCTTCAGTAAAGTGTACAAGCAAGGGAACATTTGACACTAATGGTCATTCTGTTGAAACTGAGAACTTAAGGTTGATTGGTGGGAATAAAAACTAATGCTGCAGCAGGCCTAAATGGAAGGAGGAAAAGGTCCATGCCACACTTGGAGATTAAAGTGTGTAAAAAATATATGTTTGATTAGCAACTTCCTGGCTGTTTAAATGTAAAGAGTTTACTGTATCAGGCCTCACGGTAAGTGAACACTCACTTAAGGGCTGTATGACATTCTCCTACTTTTTCTCCATTAAGGGCCTTTTTAAAATCCGATATTTTTTTTTAAAGATGGATACAGTATATTTATATGATTTGGTGAAATGTCTGCTTTACATTGGTCTATGTGGCTGTTTTCGTAGAGTGACATACCATTCTCAAGCCATCACAAACCAGGCAAATGTTAATTTTCATTTAAAAAACAATGCCAAAGAAATGTGTATTGCTTGCTTCAATTCATGTGATAACATTGAACAGATTTTGAACAGTATTGTTTTTTTAAGAGTGGTATATTGGAGGGAAAAGTCCAAAGCAGATCAGACCTACGCATTATTTTAAAACAAAGCACTTATTTGTCTTAACAAAAGAACCTCTCTTTACTTCTCATGACATGACAAACTGAATCATGTATATACACGCCAGGTGCTTAGCTCTATATCTAATGATCAACACCCATCCTTATTTTTCTGTCTGTGTTTGTGTGTATGTTAGTCATAGACATAGTTCAGTGGCACGGCGTTATAGTTACAATTTTAAAAAAATCAAGTTAAAGCAACTACTTTTTTTATTATATAGATTTGTATACTTGTAAAAAATATCCTCATACAATTCTGTTTCAGATAACACTGTTGACCAAATGCGTCTACATACATCTACAGGAGATTACGTGCAGTTAATGATTGCTATTGATATGTTGTATAATGTCAAAGTCCATTGCCCAAGTAATAAACTACAAGTATAAATGGAGTACAGAATGTTTGCAATTTTGAAAATAAACAACTAGCCTATAACAGGTTGTATTTACTCCAGATATATTAATTAGTTGTGGGGGCACTTATTCAGAGGAAGACGGTAGAGGAGGATTCCTCAGGCTGCACACAGATAAACATGCCTATGCGAATTTTTCAATCCCATGGTTCGCCAAGTTCTCTAGTCTCCTGTGAAACTCTTTAAGGTAACTGGTTACCACAGACCACAAGTTTTTCTAAAAAGGCTTTCTCGACAGGAAAAAACAACAACCAAAATATACCTCACACTGATTTCAGAGACAGGGTGTGATCACGGACCGTAGTTCCCATGGAGACTAGAGACAACTTGTGTATATAAACATGTTAGGCACAGAAATGAAAATGGTCACCAGTTGCTTAAGTTAGAACTAGTACAATTTTTCATAATTCTTACCCCCATAATATCAGCATTGTATTAAAAAAAAAAAAAAAAAAAAGTAACAGCCATCCAGGTTTTAAAGAAGTGCGCAGCACTTAAATTAATGGTCATCACCTGAAAAACTGAGCCACATTTGGATTAACAACAATCTTTTCATTACAAACATTACATTTCACTTAAAATGTCAGTGTATTGACTACATATGCCACAATTTGCAACCAACATTGATATTCATAAAGTAGTGCTAATCGTGGTTGATTTTATTTTTGGTAAAAAGATAATTTTAAATATATCAGATTTAATTCTGTTTAACAGGCCACGAATGGTACTGTGATTCACTGTCAAATATGGTCAAAGTTTTGCTTTTTGTACAGTTGGATGTGGTACGATGGAAATTGCAAACAGATGTTAAGCAACTGGGGCATTTCCTGCTTAGTTCAAGTGTCCTCTTTAGCAAAATGGATGTTGAACAAAACTGGCTGTCGATAACTGCACTTGTGTATAATGCCACATGCAAGAGTTATTTTACAACACACAACTAATTCACTGTAAAAGTCTTAGCTGGACTTTCGTGGATACAGTTCCTCCAGAATATTTATGAAATTAGAATTCCCCCCCCCCCCCACAAAAAAATTGTTTCATTAAAATTTATAAAGAATTCCCTTTTGTCAACAAGGAAGTCTACTGGAAAGAAGAGAGTTGGCATAAACTGCTACAGAAAATCTAACACAAAAGGCACCGTGCGGCAGGAGTTAAATCATACAGGACCTTGGTCCACTGGTGGGGACAAACAAATATACAAGTAAATGGGTATAGATATATATAAGCAATATATATCTATATATAATATAGATAAGCACCCACAGGTCCTGTTGCTGATTGAAAAGTACTCGGAAAAGGTGTCCAACATTGACTTGGGTTCCATCGATTTAATGTCTGGGTTTAAGTAAAAAAAAAAAAAAAAAAAAAAGGATGATTCAGGAACCTTTATCTTCAGGAGGTTTTCCAGCTATTCAGTAAATAATTCAGATCCTTCCTTTTTCTCCATTTCCGGCTTTATCAACAGCACTGAAATAACCGGTCCTTCAGAGATCATTTAGCACTGTTATGCTGAATGAGACACATAGAAAACCAAGGGTCGTTGGTTACAGCAGGTTACTTGAGTGCCCCAGAAAGTAACGATAAAACGGAACAATGCAACAGAAATGTTTATTGGTGAGCGATTTCTGGTCACTTTTGCTGACCCATAGAAATTGTCCCAGTTCATTCGTTCATTAAAGGGTTCCTCCGACCTTGCTGCTCCTATGTGCACAAAAAGAACAGTTAAAGAGGCCATCAGAAGTGAAGAGAAGAAGCTTCGTGTGGAGAACCCTAGGTACAAGATGTATCTAAACACAGACATATAAGTTTCAGGAGAACATGCCTGACAGGGCTGTACTTTGAAAGCTCTGTGCTGCAGCCTCATTTGTCTGAAGGAAAAATAGATATATACTTGGAAGACCCACAATAGCTCTTTTAAACTATTTTCCCTGCCACTTATAAGGCAACAGAGCAACTTTAGGAGTGCTTCCAGAAACGCACTCAAAAGAGGGGAACAAGGAAAGAACCAGTATCCTGCAGGCCTCGCTCTAGACAATCCTTTTATTTATCCCAATCCAGCACCAAAATGAAAAAGTGGTGGGTGGCGAGAAAGAGATGAGCGGAGGACTTAAGCAGGGTGTCCCGTCATGAATCCAGCTTGGGTGCCGTTGCTGATGAAAGACATGAGGTGCTCTTCGTCCATCGAGTTTAACTCGTCCAAGTCGTCCAGAGCTCCTGGAAGGTTGGAGGGGGCCACTGTGCTCTCCATCATGGCCTCGCTCCGCAGCAGGTTGACGATGCTGCTGGGGTAGTTCATCCAGGTGCTCCCGCAGCCGTTGTGGCTGGCAGAGGGGTCCAGGGGGCTATGGCTGGTGGTGCTGAAGGCTACCCGATTGGCCCCGGCCCCCTCTGCATCTCCTGTCAGCCCACTCTGGCCCAGTAAGGCCTGGAACTCCTCGGTGTTGATGCTGTCCAGTGTGCCGGACGCCTGTCCCTCAGTAATGCTGGGAAACTCGGGAAGCTCCTCTTCCCCGCAGATCGAAGCTTCCGGCCTGAAGTGAGCCCCGGGTATCCCAAAGGAAGAGCCACCAGACTCGCCAGGGGCAACTGCCCCACCTCCACCATCTCCGCCTCCATCCACCATGCCGCCCTCCAGGGTGCCCAGGTCCGGAAAACTGAAGTCATAGAGGTCGGACAGGTTGACCGTGTGGAAGTCCTGCGAGGGGGCCAGGGTAGGGGCAGGGGCAGGGGCTGGGGCAGGGGCAGGGGCTGGGGCAGGGGCAGGTGCAGGGGCTGGGTAGCTGGCCACCGGGGTGGCCTTTGGCTGGGAATCCAGGGTAAGGCTGCTGAGGAACTTCCAGGTTTCAGAGGAAGGCGCGGCCTCGGCTTTGGGCTGGGTAGGAAACGGAGACCTGGACTGGGAGCTGAAGAGGCTCTGGACTTGCGTCTGGTTTTGGCTTTGGCCCGAAACCACAGGAGCCATCAAATTCACTGCAAAAAAAATGTAGCGCAAAGAGTTTCTTAGGGTGTTATTGTGATAGTGTGCTAGTGTGTCAATCTGAAACTTGAAAATCATTTACATGGTATAGAATTTTAATTCTAAATAATGCACCCATATCTCTTAAGATAATGAAGAAATCACACCAGATGACAAGAATGCAGGTCTGTCAATCTAAACCCCTGAATTCCACATCTATGCAGTAAATACTTATATTATATCTTTATATTTTATCAACAGAAAAGTGTGTGGACAGGCTAACCTGTCTGAGGCCTGGAGACCTGAGGCTTGGAGGTGAGTCCTGATCTCTTAGCTGCAGTAAACAACCGTCTCTCCCCGGGAATGGACCCTGCAGATCGCACACAAAAACGGTAAATGGTCAACATTTACTTGAAGAACCCTTAAGCTGTGATGAGCCCACCCCAGATATTAAAAGATGTTTAAAACATGTTTAAAACTCCATGCAATTCATTAGATGTTTCTTTCTAAAGATTCTCGCCTCCTATACAAACAACTGCACAAAAAATTGAAGACAAAAAAAAAAAAAGTTTTGAAGGAAATAAACAGCCCAGACACCTACCAGGCACAATGGACCCCAGCTTCAAGTTCTGGAACATTCCTTCGGTCCGTTTCCTCTTCTCCATCAGTCTATACTCATCTGCACAGCAGAGATGACTGCATATTAATAAATGCCTATGAGAACTGTAGCAGCCCAGCCAGGATATGTGAGGTAAAACACAGTAGCTATCAGGATGGTCAAAACGGCCAGACAGCTGATGGAAAATACTGTAATTGTCACTACAGTGAAATGGCTAGATGGGTGAGGTAAAAGACTTTAGCTATCAGTACATTAAAATGGTCTAAACAGGTGACGTATACTCTGCTGGGTTGGCAGGGATGAAAGCATAAATTTCTGCAGCAGTGACCTGGGTCGGCAGGCAGGTACTGGAAGTCCATTGGCTCGCTGACCTCCTGGTCAGAGGGCCTGCGGAGCTGCAACTTGACCTGCACAGGCTCAGTCAGATTGGGGTCGCTGTATGGGGGCGTGCGGAAGACTATGGCCACCTGCCGGTGCACGTCAGCCTGTGAGAAGGTGCCCTTCTGCTCCCAGGAGTCCCGGAAGAACCGCACCTCGATGTCCTCTAAGGAGTAGGAGGAGATGCACGCTATCAGAGTGAGTCAGGACTTACCAGGAAGTAACACTTTCCAGTCCTACTGCGGACTGGTAATGGCTGCGATAGGGGTCACTTCACACTGAAATATCGCTGTAAATCGTCAAAGCTTAACACCAGGGATACCAATTCCTGTTCTTCACGAGAGGTGGTGTCTGCGGGTTTTAAAGCTACCTCAAAAGCTACCTAAAGCTAAATCCGCATCATGTAAACCTAGAAACGCCAGGTGAGGTTCTTCTGAAACACTGACTCCAATGAAATAATTAAGAAGCGTAGCGGAACGGAGGCCCACAGACAATGCAGCCTGTGAGAACCAGGATTAAGTACCCCTGCTTTACACTGTTCTTCAGGTTTGAGCTCCAAAAGCCGTTCATTGGAATGCCTCTCAGTAATTACTGGCCATTAATGAACCAAAATGAGTTTTAAAAGGAGGATAGATACAGCGGGTGAAATAAGTATTTAGTAACCAACATTTATTAGGTGTACCTCACACCTCAGCTGTAGACCCACAAGAAAGATCAATGCAAGCTTAGTCTTTGAGTTTCAGGATCTGCTCTGTAGCTACTGAGAGTAGAAACTTGGTACCAAAACGGCACCCAATTAGGTGTCCTGTGAAAAGATGCCCCACACTGACCTTTCTGCACTTTGTCGCAAAGCAGGAAGATCTCGTCCCCGCCCCGGCAGCTCCCCGAGTTCCGGTTTACTCGACAGATCTTGAGCTCTGCTGTGTTGGGTGCTCCTGGAAGGGAGGGGGGGTTGGGATAGGCTGATTAGAGAGAATCCCATCTGGGAACACATGGCGTATGATATGTAGAACATTTGAACATAAATTGTGTGGTGTGCATTCTGTAAGCGAGCGGGGTGGGCGTGTTTCTGTGAGCGCGCGTTTCCGTGCATTCTGTGAGCGAGCGAGGTGGGCGCGTTTCTGTGAGTGAGATGACCGTTTGTCCGTTTCCCTGCATTCTGTGAGGAAGCAGACATGCTGCAGACTCACGGTTGTCGAAGATGGGCTGCGACACCACAGGCTCTAAATGGCACATCTCCCCGCTGGGCAGAGAGATGGAGGCCTGGAAGCAGAGCCGCACTGCGTTCAGGTCGTACTCCTCAGCCCACACCTCCGTCTCTGCAACTGCAAACACACACACAGCGGCCAGGGGGCGGTCAGACACACTGTCGGGAGCTGTGTGATTGGCACCAGGGACTGAGGGCTCGCGATAGTGTTGTGGAGAGTATAGCATACACTGAAGCTAAAAGACGTGGCTTAGGTAAGGCAACAATGACTGCTTTATCCAACCCGTATGCGGTCTGATGGGAAGAAAACCTTGCTAACAGCAGCAGCCCTGAAGCTAACAACATCCAGCGTTTCGGTCAGAGGGAACACTTACTGTTGAAGGGGTTATTGTTGGTCTGCAGTCGACAGGAAATGGCATCACTCACATCCTTCTTCTTCACACACTGTATGCCCAGATTCTGAAAACTGAATGTGGAGAGAAAAGTTGACCACAAGGGGGCACTTGGACAGACAGGAGCTTCAACAAGCTGGCTGTCTTTTCACACGGTCTGGGGGCTTACAATGCAGCGTATTTTCCAAGTATTTACACCACCGACTATCACAATGGGAGAAAGAACTGGAGATGAAGTGACCACAGACGAGAGGATTGTAAACTGAATCTGTACTAGAGAGGAAGGTGACTGAGCATGTCACCCTGCCAGAAATGTTTCTAAATGTTTTTTTGCACTTTGAAAACCCTAATCACGTTTGCGTTAAGCAAGAAAGTATCATAGGAACACCAAACTAAAAATACTAAATTACTAAAGTTAGTCCAAAATTTCTGCTTCACTAAACTCAATTTAGCTTTTTTTTTCTTCCCTCAGAACTTTTCTATAAATGCAGACTGCCACTCACTCACTCACTCACTCACTCACACACACAGCCCACAATGAGTACCTGTGTACACGCCTCTCCTGAAGGTCAGCCTCATAATAGCCATGTTTGCAGTCCTTGCCCACTAGCTCGTGGGGGTGTGGCTTGTAGGGCGGGGTCTTGGTTACCAGGGAGATGCGCATGCGGAGAGGACCGCTGTAGTTATGGACCTGTACAGGTAAGATGGAGGAGTGAGTGGAACCTCATGACCACCCAGATATTCATCACGACACATAAACATCAACAACTTGTGTGTAAAAGTTTGGGCCCTTCAGCTGCTTCACAGAGAGCTTCACAGAGAGCTTTCCACTTCAGATTTTATCTTAGAATATTATCCACGTATGATATGAACTATGTAGATCTTAGAACTTTTCACAACCATGTTTAGATTATTTTAGTGTCCAGTACAAAGAGCACTTATTGGTTAACTACGGAGATAATAGATCTTTCCTCTGTCGTAGCAGAGATAGTATTGGACCGCAGAGTAGCTTAATGTGTAAAGTATAGAAACAGTACTGAGAGTGGCAACAGTGATAACATAATTGACTGTGGGGGGAACAGTATTTGCTAATGACGATTACAGCAGTAGTTTGGGCACCTTGATGGCGGGGTGGGTCTTGGTGCTGTCATTACTCTTCTCTCCGGGTATGCTGCCCGCGGACCTGCCCTCGCACTTGTACCTGAAGCGCATGCCTCTTTGTTTGGGCTGCTCGATGATCTCCAGGTACGGGCTTGCTGAGGACGGCAACAGACTGCAGATGCTCAGATGGCCAACACGCACACACATAGCACTCATAATCACGTGTACGCACCCCGTCAACCCCCAATTTGAATTAGATTTTTTGACCAGAAATCTCCACCTGAACGATAAAACTAAACATTATTCCTAATTGTTCCGTTAAGGACTGTTGCCTGGCGATAATATATGTTTTTGAGTAGGGATGGCATCGTCATCCGTTTGCTGAAGTAAACCAGTGGTTTTCCAACCACTTTCCATAGTACTGTGTTTTAATGTGTTTTAATCCCAAACTACCTCTTAATTCGGGTTTGAGCTGTTAACTGAATCAACAGCTAACAGTGGCATGAGTTTACAAAGATGATTATCTGTAACTTGAGAAACACTAGTTACCGGTGTGCTTATTGTTGTGAAAAGATTAAAAAGGTCACTCCCCATAAACAGACAGACAATGCAGGTACCTGGACATGGGAAGGCCACCTTACCTTGGTGCAGAGCAGGCTGGCCCCAGTCATACATTCCTGGGCAAATGGAAGGGAAAGATACCGCATCAGATGTGGCATATTTTACAGTTTGGGAGCAGTGTCAAGTCCTGGGAGAACATGCCAATCAATCAAGTCACACAAATGGTCTCTTAGCAACAATCAGCCTCTTTTTCTCCGACGCATTCTTAGACTCAATAGATAAAAGCACAACCCTATAAAAATGAGCTTTGTATTCTAGTAAGTTTTCCCGCTAACATCTCATGAATGGTTTGATTAATTTTCTGGAAATTTGGTACAAAGATACGGACTGGAGGGCGCACACACACACAAATCCCAGTCAAATTTGGTGATGCTGGCCTCATTTCAATATGACCTATGACCTCACTTTCAGTTTTTTGTGTTGGCAGGATGTCGGAAGAATTTTGTCAAACACTTGACAAAGTTTAAATTTAGCTAAAGGACGAATCCCATGAATATAAAGTTGAACTTGACATTGAGTGTGACCAGCAGGTGGCACTCTAGCCAAATACCGTGGTCTTTGATTCCATTGGTTATAACATGACAAATATAAGAAATGTTAATTAACAATTTAATCAAACTACAAACACTAAATTAGGTTAAGGCAAGTAGTGTGCCAACATGGACCGGACACCCTTTATTAAAATAAAACGATATCGTCATTATTAAATCATTCTTTAAACAGTTCTCTGTACACCAGGGAATTGTATGGCTATGAACATTTATCCAAACATAACTGCTTATTGTCCACTGTTTGGATTTGAAATCATACAATTACTATGCGGTTAAAGAGTAGATCATCAGCTTTTTGTTGAGGGTATACGTGTATTTATTGGTTTCACCATTTAGCCATGACAACACCTTTCATACCTAGTCCCCTCTATTTCCAAAAATATCGGAACAGATTCATTTCTATATTAATTCCTTTGCATGCAATAACTTCCTGAAGTCTATGAATCATTGACCCCACCAGACAGTATCTTCTCTGGTGAAGCCCTGTCTGCAGCCATTGGCAGTTTGTTTTAAGGTATTCTTTTTCTGTCTGATCTTCAGCTAAGAAAATGCGTGTTCAGTTGGATTTAAATCTAGAGATTGACTAGGCCAGTTAAGAATGTTCTACTTCTCAGCCTGGAAAAACTCACTAGTTGCTATGGCAGTATGTTTGAGGTCATTGTCTTGTTATATGATGAATCACCGCCAAATGAGTTTGGAGGCAATTGCTTTTACTTGAGCAGACGAGGCGTTTCATCTTGGATAATTCTTAATACACTGTATCCTGGCCATCCTGTCGTTGAAGCCAAGTAGCTGTTTGCACCTTGCCATAGATCCTTTCTAGCTAAGCTGGTTAACTCTTCTCAGGATGGTATTCTGACACACCCATATCTGCTCTGTCAGACATACAAACGTTTGTGAGCACTTGTTTGTGAGCATCCAGTGTAGAGGTCTTGCTTGGCCTTTGTGTCCGTTCACAATTGCTGAGTTCACCCATGCTTTCTTTCATTATAATGTTGTGCCAAACTCCTGTTACTGGTAAGCCTAAGATTTTGGTTATGTTTCTGATTTTTAAGACTCAAAATGGCTTCCTTAACTTCCAATGACACCTCTTTGGTCCTCATGTTGACAGACACCAATTGCACACTCCAAAGCCAAACGCAAAGCCTAAAATCAAGACTAGACATTGACCTCTATCTAATGCAAAAACTACTTTGACTTAAAGTGCCCTTGACGTCAGAACTGAATGATTTGTGCTGACACAGATATAGGTTCACACCAAGTGGCAGTGTGTAGACAATAAAGAGGAAAGACCCTAAAATAGAACTCTGGGAACTCTGTGTCACAAGAGCCGTGGCAGATTTTAAGCATACGAACGAAGAAAAACTTACATCCAGTTCATTCAAGGTTGGGCCAGAAATTCCCAGAGAGCGCTCCATACATCATGTATCTGAGAACAGTAGCAGTATTAGGGCGAGTCTTTAGGTATATGCTACAAGAAATTTGAGTTTTTGCCAACTGAATCCATGCGTGTTAAAGTACATAGCGAAAATCCAAGCAATTCAGTGCCCTGCATCTTCACCAGTCCGTTAACACGGTTTGTTTCCATGTAAGCTGATTATTTCCAGAATTTTCCAAACATAAAAATCTCTGAAACAAGCATACATGGGAACACTAACGGATTCTTAGTTTTTAATAACCAACTGATAATAACATTACTGATCAACGCTTTTAAAAGAGCCACTGGATTCCTCTAGGGTTCCTGACACCGTATAAATAGCTCAGATAGAAATTTGAAGGGTTGACGCTGAATTGAAAAAAAAAAAAGGTAGATTATGTTGCTGGGTTGCAATACCAGTTTCACGAGTGCCTTTCCAGGAGGGTGAACCCTTTGTTTCATATAAAGAATCTGACATTGGCAGGTGAATGTTACTGAACCTCTTGTGAGGGTTGTGTAGCCTGCAGAGTGTAAAAGACAAATAGCTAGAAGTTGACTGGATTGGCGGCAGGTGGCTGGTGGCTGGATTCAGAGAGGCAAGCAGAGGTGCGTTAATGACTGTCAATTCCTAACATGGTGGGGGGGGTGGGGGGGTTGCAAAAAAAGTTACGGCAATCTATCACTAGTACAGGAAGTTCAAGGGAGGCGTGCCGGACAGGGCCGGTGTCCACAGTAACTTACGGTTCAGAGGCTGTTCAGCTTGTTTTGGCAGAGGGTTGAGGAAAGAGAGAGCAGGGACATAAAGTCCCAAAGCAGGCCTGTAGACCAGGGGCATGGACTAGTACTAGATATACACCATCCCAAACCTCCCCTTTTCTGAGCAGTGGGCTGGAAACCAGAGGGTCAGGGGTTTGGGTCCACTTCCTGAAAGCTGCCAACACAACAGTCCAAATCACACACGATTTCCTCCTGTTCCACAGCTTTGTTTATTACTTACAGACAGTCGTCTACTTGGAATCACGCCGTGCAACAATTACATGTACGACAGAGCCAGTTGAGCACCACACCCCTCCAGCCTTACAGTCAGGGTAACAGCCTGTTCACAGAACACACACTTTCACAGGAAAATACA
>JAOVYW010006779.1:19237-33553 GCA_025775045.1 Hiodon tergisus
AAACTTGTACATAAATATACAGAAACCTGACAGCTGTAAAGTCCTGGGCATTGGGAGTCCCTCCCCGTTACTGTCTGCGTTGCCTTCTCTCCTATTACCATTTATATAAATAAGTTAAATCTAGAGAATGCTTTGTCGTTGTGGGTAAAAGAAAACAGCTGGAAAAGTGGAAAACATCTGCACTGCTCAGTTAAGATATCAGCTGTAGTATAAACCAGTATTGGTTTGGAACACTCAAACCATTTGTCAGTTATTTCCGTTTATTACGCTGTAGTAATATGTTGTGATGGTGAAAAAAGATTTAAATAAATGGATACATAAGTCCTTTTGTTATTCATTTGAAAGCACAATCCCCCAACTTAAAACAGACCTATCTTCGACTCCAGGGAGTGACGTTACTCAACTCTGCTACACTAACATATGAAATTAAGGGCATATGCGATTAAACTTCTGTTTTGGAGCCTGAATATCTTTTGCATTGCGATACAGATAAACTGTAGAGCTTGAGGTAATGTGAACAATAAATCAAACTTTATTAGTTATAGGCCTAGCACAATTTTACAAATATAAACTGCCACAAAGCTCTAAACAGACTGCATTTTCCAGAGTAAATAAAAAAAACAGAAAAATCATGTGATGCATTTTAATCTATGGTATTATATTTTGTTAAAGTAAATTTCCTTATAAGTGTGTTCCTTATAAAAACGTCAATTCTTTGATAAGTTTTTGTACGTGTGCTGCTATCAAATGAAGAAATGGATATAACCAAATGCATTATGGGATTCCTTTCAGGAAAGAGCGAAGTATGAGATGCAGAAGAGGGGAGAGCGGGCGACCACACCAAACAGAGTAAACAAAGGCTTATTTTGACTCTGTTTGCAGATCAAGTGTACACAAAGTCCACGCAAAAGTTTAAACCCCAGCATTGTTCGCAGCGACAAAAATCAATTCCCCCACCGTAAACTTAACCCACTTACTTAAAACTTAAAGTTAACTGTTACAATCAGACTGAAGTTTGCACACAGGTACATCATGTCACAATCAACAGAAATTTCTAAAGATTTATGGGGGTGAAATTTTTTGTTGTTGATGCCTACCAGGCTAGAAAGAGTTACAAAGCCATTTCTAACACTCTGGGCCTCCACTGATTCACTAAGGCCAGTGTTAATGACTCCAACTTCAAAAATTAATGGCAGAGAGACAAGACAGAAACCACTGCTCACCAAGGACAAAATTTCTTGTCTCAAGTTTGCCAAAAAGCACTTAGATGATCCTCAAGAGTTCTGGCACAATGTTCTACAGACAATAAAGTGGAACCGTTTGACCGACACGGGCCCATTATATCAACGGTCAAGCATGGTGGTGTAAGTGTCATGGTTTGGGGATGCTTGGCTGAATCAGGAGCTGGATCCCTTTCCATTAGTGAAGGAACCATGGATTCTGCCCCGTTCTACAGGCCACCTGTCCATTAAATGAAGAGCAACTGGGTCATAACAATGACAAAGCAAAACAATGATCCAAAAAACACTTGGCAGAAGAACAAGACATTTGGTTGAAATATTTTTTTTAAATGGAGTAGCCAAGTGAAAGTCCAGACCTCAACTCCAATTTAGATGTTGTGGCAGAGTCTTAAACGAGCACTTCATTCTGGAAAAACCCACAAATGTCACTGAGTTAAAGCACTCTTCCAGGGAACTTGGTTAATTTCTGATTCATTTCTGTAGTTATTAATCAATAATCAATCAAGAAAGCTTTTGGTTGCAATTATTGCTATTAAAAGGTAGCGTTACCAGTTACTGGAGTCTACGAGGCAATTCATTTTTCACATAGGAAAATTCCATCAATAAATAAATACTAACAATATTAATATTTGTTCATTCTTTTATCTAATGTTAGGAAAACCAAGCCTCCCAAGTGGCTCCATCAGTAAAGGTCCTCTTAGTCAACTGAGACTGGGAGAGCACCGTGGCGATGCACCACTGGCAGACCGAGCCAGAGAGGGTTAAATAAGCTCGATATCTCCTGGCATCCCGGGTGCTTGAAAGTTCACAGTACAATAAGTGTCGAACCTCTCACATGGGCTGTGCACCCAGAAATGTGGTAAGGAGACAGGTGCCTTCAAGCCAACCAGGATTGGATGCAGGACACTAGTCGTGCTTCCTAGCCCAACCCACACATGGCAGTGCAAGTCCAAATAAAATAAAATAAATAAATAAAAAATTGAATCTGACAGGAGCCAAATGCTTTTTCAAGGGACTGTGTGATGTGCATACACACAAACACACAATGGAAATATGTAGTACCACCACAGAACTAACCCTCTAACCGGTCTCGCCACCATGCCTACTCCTTTTCCAGGGGGAAACACTGAATAGTTTTTTTAGGCATCATAACTTTTTCAGCATCTGTCCCTGGATTGTACTTTCACTTTGGCACTGTGGCCTCTGCAGTCTTTGTCCGATCAGTTACACTTGCCCAAGCACCGATAAAAAGGCCCTTCAGCTGATTCTATGTCTACCAACCCTTAGCTTTTCCCATTTCTTATTAGGAAAGTCTGGCCTTTTGTCCCTTTTGGGCACGATCCTGCATTGGCTGAGGTTGCCGTCCACAGGGATGTTTCCTCCTACCCCCAGGCTCACCCCAGCCTTATCACAGATCTCCAGCCAGGTAACAGTCATTAACTATTCTGCACACGTTTTTGGGAAGTCACAGTATGTCATATAAACTCCTACAGATTAAAGCAAACTGCTTCGGTCAGATAGGACAACACAAGCCTTTCACTCACAGTCAAGCAGTGAGGACTGAATGGTCAAATACTTCCTGGTCTGATAGGGTTCATGTACAGGCTGTACTGATGAAAAGTAATTGGTATTCTTTCACAGATCTGAAAATATCCGACTTCGCCAGTATAACTAAAGACAGTAAGAAATACAGGGAAAGTATCAGTACGAGATCAAAGTAAACGTAGAGTTTTAAATTGAACCTAGTTTCGTTTTTTATCCTTTCCCACTGTTTAACTGTAACTACCGATTGGAAAGTTAAAGTATTTTGTGCACACAAAGGTATCCACACTCTGAACAGAAGAATAATGGTCAGTGATTTAACTTGTTCAACATTTAGTTAAATTACTTAACATTAAAGTCCGATTTTAAAAGTTTGTGGAAAAAATAAGTAAATAAACAACAGCCTATACTACAACACCAACATGAAAGACTACTCTGATTGCTGGCAAATTTGGCTGTTTACTAAACCTAGAGCAATGGAATAGTCCCGTACAGTAAAGTAGGCCAAGAAGCAGCGTCACAAAATCGTGTTTAAAATATACGTTGGTAGTAAACGAGAAAAAAAAACCCGATATCAGTTAAGTCGAATTATATCTGCGCAATACTCATAGAATAATTTTTCCGATCAAAATAGCTTATAAAAGTAACACTTTAGTTGCAAAATCGACAACTATGACGTCCATTCTTGACATCCATTCAGGCTCCCCCTGTTGCATTTGCCCAATAAAAAACGGGGTTTTCCCTGAGACGAAAACAAATACCAAGAGCATATGATTCAATTAAGTTGGGATAGCTTACCATCCATTTTTTCTGTCCAAATTCTTCCTTATGTTTCGATGGATGTGTGCAACCCCACCGTAACTGTTCTATTCAAATGAATCGTGTTTTTTCCCCACTTTTTCCAGTGATTTTCGCCAACTGCGTTAAAGTATTGCTTGAGTTATACCTAGTTTGTACTATCAACTCTCTCGATCGTTTCTTCTTCGACAATCCTGTCAGTTCCGCCCCCTTGCAAAAGTGCGGAAATACGCATATGACGTAAAGTATAGAAAAAATGTGTGGGCTTTATAAAACGCATGAAAAGTTCGTAGTCACTTATCTGAGTTCTCAAGCCGGTTTTAAGGTTAATGCGGTATGAAAAAACTGTATATTTCTACTTTCTAAAAGTGTTACTTCTGGTAACCTTGACGATAACCTTTTGGAGCGGTGTTCACTGACATTATCTCGATTGGAAACCCCATTTTTATCATTAGACTTTTCCCTGAGATTTCTATATCACACATAATATTCACTAACCTACGGATCTTTTTTCTAGTTTTCTGACATTTTATATATATATATAATGTGACTGAGCCCAAAGTATGTACTTTTTGCCCTTTCTTTTGATCCGAATAGTTAAGTTTTAGATATATTATTTCAGCACTGGGTGAATCTCATCCTTAACTTTTTATTTGATACACTATACTGTAAAATACTATACTTTCAATTTAAGCCCTCGGCCAAGTTTCGACTTAATTTCAGCTAGAGTAATACTAGAACAAAGAAGTGTTTAATATTAATTACTAAAGAGCTCAAATTACATATCTGTGTAAGGCAGACTGGAAAAGAAAACTAAACTGCACTATAACAAGGCAAATCGAGACAGACAATTTTGGCCTGGAACCAGGTGTTGGCGCACCTATTCTGCACCTGTTTCTGCTGTGATAATTACATTTTACATTTACATTTTTGGCATTTAGCAGACGCTTTTATCCAGAGTTACGTACAAAAGTGATGTAGTTTTAGGGTTAATGTGCAATACAAAACTGAGCTATCTTGCTCTACTGACAATGAGTGAGAGCAGCTAATGCTGCATGTTTAAGAGATAGCATCAATAAACATGCTTAACCAACACAATCAACCCATCTTAATCTATGCCTGAACATTTAAAAAAGTAAACAACAAAAGTAATCTAAGCATCAATATTACAACATGAACATCCAAACAACAACCCATCCAATGTGCCAACAATCTCAGGCCCTTTTAAAAAGAGCCAGCAAAACTGTCTCAAGGAAAAAGAAGGCACAATAGTTGAACTAATGTGGAAAGGTATATGACGGTGTTGTTTGATTGAAACTTTTTTGAGGAGGGGGAGGTTTTATTTTTTTCTGTATACAGCTTGTCGTTTAAAATAAAACAAACGGCGTAAACCCTTCCCCAATGCCTCAGTCTGCGGCTGTTCTTGGACGGAGAACGTCCTTGCATGCCACAAACACGCAACATGCATGTGCAGCCATAACACTCACCAGTTAAGTGGTGGCAAGGGACTCAGTCCCAGTGACTGCCCTCAGCACTCATGTTATGAATCCAGAGTGTTGTGCGTCCATGATGTTCAGCCAGTCGAATATGGTAAACATATGGGAAGTCACCCAGACCACTATGTTGCAGATGACCGATGCACCCTGGAACATCTTTGAACAAGCTTGTGCAAGCAGAAACCAAACACAAACCATCTAAAAAATAGATAGTGATCTGTGCTGTCGAGGCTCAGAATTATTAGGATGATCAAATGAGGTGCTAGTCGTTTTCGTGCGTTGACATACACCCCTACCAAATTGGGTGCATGACCATTTCAACCTGAAGCAGTGTGATTTGATGATTAGAGAAGAGAGGGAGCTGAGGTCTGGGAAAGAATATTAAGTGTGACCCTCGGCACGATTTCTTGTCCAAATAACTGTTAAAATAATATACAGTTAAAATATGCCACATTAAAAATGAATGGTGGATTACAATATAAAGGCAGAGGGAAAACTGTATTAAAATATACATTGTATAATTTATTTGTGCTCCAGATTGGAACTGTCACACCACTAATTTGATTGGGGGTGTGTGAATTCACGAAAACGGATGGAGGGGGAAATGGTATCTGAGCGGTGGCTCAGATTGTCAGCCAGTCCGACTTCGGCAACCTACATGACAGCAGCCGAATCTGACAACAGATGTCACACATGCCCTAAGCGAAAAGCCGCACCTGGGGCAGACCCTAAAAGACTACACAGAAGAAGTGCGCTACCAAAGGAAGAGGATCGTCGTGAACAACATGCCGTGTAACTACTATGAACGAGACAGCGCCACTTGACAACGGCTTCAAAGGGTACAAAAACCTGTTTTGCGGAAACACAGTGTAATAAAAATCGGCATAGGTTTTATTATGATTCGAGGCCATTTGTTGTTATAGCTATCACGGAGCTATATTTGACACAAGGACACTATAGACACAAATTCTAAACTAACTGGCAAGTGTTTACACTTGTGAAACAAGAGTATACTTAAAGTTTATTTGTGTAATTACTTATACAGACTTATACAGTTAAAGATAGCCCCTAAACAAATTTCAATTATCATTTTTGGTATACATAAAGTTAGGAGGTGAATATCAGACATCGATACATTAGGTACACCAAAAAGTAACTCCGCCATAGCAAATCTCCCAACGCTCTCCGAAGGCCGTCGCGGAGAGCTGTGATATTAGAGTATTGTAGCGTTTTTACAAGAGAGCTACTTCTCTGCTTGGTTTCAAGCACGAGACCGACACTGTTTAACAGGAATTTATGCTCTTTATTTTGCACATGCGCTTACGACTACCTTTAGAAAGGCGGATCAGGCAGTGCAAAGAACTGGCGAACACACAGAAACACAACGATAGCCCTCACTCGCCATAGAAATCATGCCCGCGGTGAGGGAACAGAACCTTACTCAAACATTAGGGTAAACAAAGACAAACAACACTTTCGCCAAACACCGGCGCTTAAAACAGACTATTTACAGGCTTTTGAGCCTCTAAAGTGAGGCCTCCCGGCAGCCCCCGCGGGGATGGCTATAACCCATTAGTAGGGAAAAGCGCACCTAGCCATCCCCGCTACACAGCCCCCTCCTCAGGGCCGACCGTCCCGGCGGTCTCAAACAGTCCAAGAAGACTACAATCGTAGTCCGCCAGCCGCAGCGGGGGCTGCCGCCGACGAGTCGGGTGGGGAGTTGCCCGTCGCCCAGCTCCTACCTGGACTGGAGGCGGGGCGCCCGGTTCCTCCGTAACTCCGGGCTCCCCCGTGCCGTTGCTAACCTCCGGAGGGAGGAGGGGCCGGCGGGCTTGGTAAGGGCCCAGGCGGTCCTGGTGCAGCACCACCACTCGGCGGCGCTGCCGGAGACGCACCCTATAGCACACTGCCCCCACCACCTCCAGTACCTCACACGGCCCCTCCCAGGCAGGGGCCAGCTTGGGGGACAGGCCTTTCTTCCTGCGTGGGTTATAAACCCACACCCGGTCCCCCACGGCGAACCCAGGTCCCCGGCGGTGCTGATCGTAATGGCGCTTCTGTTGGGCTCCGGCGGTAGTGAGGTTGGCCCGGGCGAAGGCGTGTGTGCGATGCAATCGCTGCTGCAGCTCCCAGCCGTAGTCCAGTCCGGCGGGGGGGCCAGGGGTGCTCCGAAGGCCAGATCCACGGGTTTACCGTGCACCGTCTGGAGCACAGCGGCTCACAGTGCCTGCGGGACCACCAGCTGCCACCGGAGCTTGCCACTAGCAGGGACACGCCACCCCTTATACAGGACCCCGTCACGGACCTCCAGGGTGTCCCATGATGCACAGAGCGCCTTCACCCCCCGGGGGTGTGGAGCGAGGGTGGCCCGGTCCGGACGGCTCCTGCTACTCACCCACCGCAGGACCGGACCGACCTTCGGGTCCTCCGCCTGCTGGCGCCTCAGCTCCTCGGGAGGCACCTCCGTGGCCACGACCTCGGCCACTGCCACCTCCTGGGGCTCAGTCTTCTCCTCGGCCCGGGCGCAGTGGCGGCACTCCTGGCTGGCACACGGCCGACGAGACAAGGAGTCGGCGTTGCCATGGCGCCAGTCCGCCCGGTGCTAGATGGAAAAGTCATAGTCCTGGAGGGCCTCCAGCCAACGAGCCAGCTGACCCTCTGGCTCCCTGAAATTAATCAGCCAGGTCAAGGAAGCGTGGTTGGTCCGCAGCCGGAACCGCGTGCCATAGAGATAGGGCCGAAAGTGGCGGACTGCCTGCACGACTGCTAAAAGTTCACGGCGAGTCACGCAATAGTTCTTTTCGGCCCGGCTCAGGGCCCGGCTGTAGTACGAGACCACCCGCTCCCCGTCCAGGGCATCCATATCCAGGATGAAAGGACTTCCTGGATCGGGGTAGGCCAGCACCGGGGCCCGGGTCAGGGCTTCTCGGAGCTGGGCGAAGGCAGCAGCGCAGGACTCGTCCCACACGAAGCGCTGCCCCTTCTCTGTGAGGCGGTGGAGGGGCCTGGCGATGTGGACGAAGTCCCGGACGAACCGCCTGTAGTAGGACGCCAGGCCCATGAAACTCCGCAGTTCGGCGGCGGAGGTGGGGATAGGCCACTCCCGGACGGAGTCTCTAAAGTGAGGCTTCCAGGCAGCCCCCGCGGGGATGTCTATAACCCATTGGCAGGGAAAAGCGAACCTAGCCATCCCCGCTACAGTATATTGGAGTTTTTGCTACGAATATATGGTTCAAGTTGTGCAAGAAGAAAGAAAATGACGTCCTGCTTGTAAACTTCCTGTTTTGTACCTTGAGAAAATTCAAATTAAAGAAATCATTAATTCATAAATAAATTAATAATGAGCTTTTCAGTTTCCAGGCCAACCCAATAATTCATTAAAACCCAGACCCAATATTCAATAAACAGCACACCACAAATCGTGAATAAAAAGAGCTAGGCTGATGCAAAAAAACAGCACACACAAGGGGGCTCCGGGACCCCGATTAAAAAACACTAAATTAGTGGACAATTTTGGTAAATTTAACCAAACAAGCACTTCGACCATTTCTACTTGTATATTGCGCTCACTAAATAAATGTAACAGTAATAATAATCCCAAGTAGCTCGGGTGTAGAATGAATCCATTAATTTCTGTGTACTCTATGTCTGGTCGGACGTTTTCCCGGTGCCACAACTTCTCCATTACTGTACATTCGTCCTGTTTTTCGATACTAACGGCTAATGTTTGGACAGATCCGCCCCTACTTCTGGAACGCCCTGCAATAACAGACGGCATCCTTACACATTTAGTTGTTGGCATAGAGTCTAACAGCACGGAAATAAAGAGCCGTAACAGCGCAAACAGGAATGGCAGAGGGGGAGTTGGACGTAGATTCACTCATTTCCAGGCTCTTGGAAGGTCGGTTTGTAATTGCTTGTTTGTTAACATTTTACCCAGTATGTTTGCGTGTATTAACCTTGCGTGGAGTGGTCTCTAGTCTCTCTGAAGACAACTCTTAACACCGGAGGCCTGACCTAGAAGGAAAGCCCTGAGTTAAAGTGTGTGAGCTCGTTATCTTTCCCTACCGATTCAAGCGTTCTACTTGGGCAAAACTTTAACTCCACGGTAGTTTAAACTGAGCGTCTGCATGCATTAATAAAATGGTCATTTTTACCCGAATCGGCTTGGCTTACAACTACAAACATGCGAACAGCTGAGTTACGTCCTCGACGTACGCTGATAAAATGACAGACTATTTTGGATACTTTATCTTATTGTTTGCTTAAATTCGTTGTATGATAATAGATTAGCTGGTTGGAACATTTGGATGGATGGGTTGGAAAGTTTCGTCGTCCGATTAAATGGAAGATTGTTGTTCGAGAATTAAGATTGCACTAACCAGTTAAGTTAACCAACTAATAAATTATGACTGTAACAAATAAACGAGCTGTTCAGACATTGAAATAACTGTAAGGAGCACAAACCCATGACAAAACACATCATAGACCGAAAATGTGACAAATGTATTTTACTCATTAAGACGGAGTCTGATTACCTTAAGGAGGCAGCCCTGGAAGTTACCCGCCGAAACCGTAAATGGATTTTACGATTTGCCATTATACACATGGTTATACTAATTTTGACATTTTGCAAATATGAAAACCTAATAATATTGTTAATAATAAGAGCGCAAATTGATCATTGACTTTCTGAATGCTCTTAACAACACATAACTTGCATCTTTCGCGAGGTCTTGTTCTTCAGTTATAAAGATTAAAATGCACTATAAAAATAATAATGGTTGATTTTTTTTTATTTATAGATAAGAGATATTAATACTCTTCAATGTGTTTAATACTGAAGCGAGTTTATTCGTCCCGCACTAGTCGATCTTCTATCACTAGTCGATATCGTTTTTGTTGCCTAGTTGGTTTTACTCCGTCAGTTAGTAGGAAACTTAAGTTCTTCCCTAAATTATTCCCATTTGTCTGTATTAAAAACTATAATAAATTAATTTGCTATGATGCCAACATAGTTTTTTAAACCTGGTCACTGAATAAATAAATCCTGCATTCAGTGATTTTATTGTATCGTTATTTTGAGTATTTAAATATAATTTTTTTTAAATAAATGCGTTTATTAATCGTGTTTTCTGAAACGTTGGTAATGTTAGTCTTATTACACAATAATTTCTGGTATAGCAGTGTACAGTTAAATCTTCAATTTATGCAATGGAATTGTGATTTCTTTTTAAATTTATCATTTTACAGTAGTTTACAATACATATGGAGCATTGTAATAAATTAAACTAAAATCTATATAAATATTTTATCTACAGTTTAGAACATGGTATCATTAGTACAGTTATACAAAAGTAATTAATGGCAGATAAATATTACAAGTGCATGGTGTTAAAATGGGTATGATGAAGACTAGGAGGTTTAATTCTGTCATGTTTGTCATGTCTCTGAAACACATACGCCGTTACTTTCTTATCTGAGAGTAACATTTCTGTCTCGGCAATATAAATAAGTTAATTTTGTGGCTACATTTTGTTTGGTTCATTCTACACTATAACAACCAGTGGGCACTGGTAATGTGTAAGTCATCTGTCATTGCTGATATTCAGCTGACAAAGAATGCCCTGTTGTTGGTGGTGTTTCAGATACTTTATCTAAGCATAGTTTATGCTCGAAAGAATATGATGTGATAACAATGCTATGCTAAGTAAGGGGCCTTTTGAATAGCTGTGGCTATTTGTTGCACTTGTTTTGCCTCTGAAATGGTCCGGTGTCCTGTTACGAAAAAGAAACGGTCAGAATTTGAGTTATTTTGTCTGCGTGCAAGAGTGGCCTGGGAGAGGGTTTTTTGACTGCACATTCCCAGGCATTGAAAGTTGTCGTAAGGGCTTCCAGATGTACTGTATCCAGCATGAACCAGCCCGGATTATTATTTTGCCCTTTGTTTCCCCCCTGCTGGCTGGGCAGGGGAAAAGACCTTGAAAGGAGAAATTCTGAGAGTTGTGTCTGGGTTGGCGTGTCGCCATAAGGAGTCCTGTCAAGAGCTAGAGTAAAGATAGGGACACTGAGAGTTCTAAGGCTTCTGTTTATGTGTGTGTCTTGGGGGGGTAGAAGTGTAGGCTGGTTGTCAACCCAGTAGGTCCCAGCACTTTCTGTTCAGGGTCTTCCCTTATTCATGGAGTGAAATTGGCCTGCTTGTGTTGGATAAGCTACGTCTGCACTCTGGAGACCTCGCAGGCCCCTCGCTTTCCTGTCCCTGGGTAAATGTCAACGGCTGCAGCTGTCTCTGCTGGGGATTACCGTCCCCCTCACAGGTAACCCACAGACACGGCCCGCACCCACTGGACTTCTTTCACAGCGAACTGGCACTGCCGTTTTCAGGTTTAAATGGAGGATAGGTATCTTATTTCTAGAGGAAGGGTTTGCGTTTTTAGTGTAGGTACGGTACGCTTCTGTTCCCACTGTAATCTGACAGCATCTGTTTTTTTTGGGGGGGGGGAGCATTTATTTACTGGTTGTACCACTCTGAGGTATACAATCATTGGCTACTGGCTCCTTCACCAGAAAAAGGGGCTCTTGGATGTCTTGCTTTTTCCTTTTCCTTTCCTTTGATATTGCACATCAAATCACACCCAATAAAGCGGTGAAACTGATTGTAGTGAGACACTCCAAATAATGTTTTTCTGTGGAACAGACAACATACTCACATCTGCTTCTCTTCACTTAGGGAAGCATTGACGGACTTTCTTACTAATGTCCGTGTAAGAAATTTAGATATTGTGAAAGTTTAATGGTTCTGTTGATAGATTTTATTAATTATTACTGGCCTGGACAAATTACTGGCACACAGATCTGAGACGGGTTGGGATTTTTGCCCACGGATCTGAGACAGGTTGGGATTTTTGACCACAGGACGTGTAAGACGCATGTATAAGCAGGAAACCTCCTGCCCAGTTTTCAGAATCCATGAGAGATAAATGAGAGACAAAGCATACATAGTGACTGATTTAATGTTTGTTTTTCTGATTTTTATTGAATTTTCCTCATTTCTATGATGATTATGTAGGGTTTTCCAAGCAATTTAGACATTATTTTTGCAACTAGTGAATAAATTAATTAAATTTAGCTGAGATTTGAGTAGTGCATTAATCGAATGACTGAATAGGCGGATGTTTTCAATATTCATCCAAGAGAAACCTACAAAAGCCTTTTCTGCATGTACCTTGTTGGTAAAAAGCACAATTTGGAAGATTGTGATTGGAAGGCCAGTCACATGACCTAACGATGTGAACTGGTTGTTGAGTTCATGTGAGCATGAGACAGTTGCAAAATATTTAACATGTTGAAACTTAAAAAATTGATTGCCCAATCAGGTCAAATCACATCGCAATGCAGCACACACCTAATTCGACAGAGGCTTTTAAAGGTTGGCTACAGGAAACCATTACTGGCCAGTATAAAGTGTGGAAATCTGTGCCTTTGTGCATGATCTCAGAGCTCCGTTGTCCCTCCTACATGCAGAATGGTCACCAGTCTCCCAAGCCTCTCACTCCCCTGCTCAGTGGGGGATATGCTACCAGGTGCCTCATACTTCTGCAATGTGAGGGGAAACCCTGGGGTGCCAATCAGAGCCCGGTCGATTTCTGGGAAAGGGAAACGCTACATACTTTCATTGTCACTACAAGGTCTAAACTCGGTGTGATGGTACAGTGATCCAATATGATCTTTATTCTTTGCTTTGAATTGTTCACCTTTAAACTGTGTGGGTGTTCCTCTGCTCTGTGTATAGATGTGAGTAGAGTCTTGAAGCGCCATCCTGCTTAGCGAACAAGCACCCCTCTGTTCCATTAATCGTGGGTGCCCAGCCCAACGCCCACGCAATGTTTTTGACATCAGAATATTCTCGTGCCAACAGCGAGCGTGAGGAAAGTCCTGTAGGCGGGTTGTTGACAAGGTCTATGCTCTAAAAGAGCCTGCTCGTTGGGGGTGGTGGGGGGGGGGGGGGACAAAGGCCCTCCCTGTATGCCGGGCCGGCTCTTCCCGGCACGGGCTAGTGGAGGGGGTAGGTCTCGGAGTTCACCCAGGCCCTTCTGACCGTACAAATGCCCACGGTTGCTCTTCGCCTCACAACGAGCGGGATTCACTCCACATTAAAAAAATAAAACAATGGGGTTGGAAAAAAATCTCAAAATGCCATCAACAGCCCAGCCCCCCCCGCTCCGTTCTTCTTAGACAGAAAGGGAGCTCTGTGGGGTGCCTGGGGGGTGGGCGGAGTTTCCCACTTTCTCAGGCGAGTTATGTGTGGGGCTACGCAAGGCTGGCACTGCAATGAAGGTCACAAGCACTGTCATTTTAATGCCCCTTTAGGTAGTACATTTGATGTGATTTTTAACCACTTGGTTAAATTCTTTTCACAGGTTTTATTTGTTTCTGGAAGAAACCCTACAAAGCGCAGGATTGGGAAATAAAAGAATGGAAACCATATTGTGATGCATGTTTCCCCACATACTTTGAAATATAGCAATACATGCAGAGATGTCCGCTAATTTCTGCTACTTCAAAAACCCCTACTTTTGGATCCTCCATCCGTGGGGTAGCTGCAAGATTGGAACAAGTCTTTACATCTTAGCTCAAATTGCAATGTGTTTCTTGTGAGAGGCGGTATTAAGAGGTCTGCTATCCATCTCCTTATACACAATTTTGTTCTGTTGGCCACATTAAAAATTCTCTAGTGTCATTTTAAATGGATTTAGTAAAACTTATTATCTAGCAGCACTGTGGGTGGTTAGCAGGGCTGGTGCTGTTCCTTTACTGTAGAACAGATCCGATTCTCCTTCCACTGGGTCCTCAAAACAATTACTATATATGGCAATCCTTGGGACAAAGGGGTTTCATATCAGCATTTGATTTACTAGCTTTTTTCTTTTTTCTGTTCCCTGCTTCCATTACTTTACCAGCCTATACTAGTGAACAGAAAGTCCTGGGGTGTCATTTTTGAAGTCAAAGGCAAGAAGAAAAATTACAGCACACCACAGACCACAGCTAGAGCCCTTAACGATGTGCTTGTTTTCTCTGTATCCTATAAAAAGTAAAGACTTCACTGATTGGCCGAAAACCTGTCATTAAATCTGTCATTTATGTCTATCTGATTTTATGTTAGAGGGAGTTCAATTTGGAGATCTCTTCTTATATTTACTTAACTTTCCTTGTGTGTGTGTGTGTGTGTGTGTGTGTGT
>JAOVYW010006780.1:0-11279 GCA_025775045.1 Hiodon tergisus
CTCATAGGTCTTCTCCTCAGCTCTGGTCTTTTTTCTTGGACTAACGAGCCCTTTGAAGAATGACCAGTTGAACCCACGATCTCCATCAAATGGGCTAAAAGTATGATCAGTGGAAGGTTTTGAATCTTCATAGTCTTTATCTTTGGAATCAGATTCTTTACCAAATTCCAGTGGTCGATCATCAGTGAAAGGTGCATTGTTATGAGTATCAGAGATGGTTCTGGCCCTCTTTATATCTGGCGCAGTGTAAATCAGTGCCTCCTGTGGCACAGAGGAATCAATGTTATATTTCTGGTCTTCGCTATCAGTAAAGATTTCTCCATTTTCATCACTTTCACTACCTTCTTCATTAATACCTTTTTCAGTGGCTTCTGCTTCTAAAGAAATAAAGTTTTCTTCTCTCTGTCCATCTGCTAATTCTGTTGGTAACCAAAGCTGTTCTGAAACATACAGAGCAGATTCTTTCAGTTCGCTATCCGCAAGTTTCTTCAAGCCAGTCCCTGTGAAATGACTTCCATCATCCTCTTCAAACCTACTTAACATTTCTACAGTATCATCTACTTTCTCTTCTGAAAATTCAGGTACATCAGCAGTTTCAGCTGGATCAGCTTCATTGTCTTCAAAAATTTGAAGGAGATAAGTTTCTTTCTCCTCAATCCCAACTATGGCATCATTCTCATTTAGTTCTACCACAGAAGGTGTTTCCTGAGAGAACTTTGTATTGATTTCCTCTGATTTAGTTTCTTGTTCAGGCTGAGTCTTCAATGTGGATTCTTTTGTTTTTTCTTCTTCCTTGTCCTTAGAATGTTCTGGCTTTTCCATTCTTTCCTTTAGTTTTTCATCTACAGTGTTTTGTTCTGATGGCCCCTGTCCTAGAGGTATTTCAAAACCTGCCATTGTCCGTAGATTGGAAAATATTCCCTGCTTAAAGAATCTTTTCAAAGGTGACTGAATTTCCTGGACAGGACTTGTTGGAGGCTCAATTACTATCTCTTCCTCTATATCGATGCCTTTTTTAGCAGATTCAGTTGCATTTGTAGCCTGTTCAAAAGCATTCCCGATTGTTTTGTCAGTAGATAGGTCTGTAATAACTTCAGCTACTATTTCACCAGCCTCTACATATTTCTGTGTTTTTTCCTCCTCCACAAAAATAGCTTCATCTACTGTGGCAAGATCAGAGTCCTGGACAGTCTTTGAACCGCTTGAATCATCATCTTCTTTTCTCAACACTGACTCAGTCTCATCACTCTTATCTTTTTTAAGGGTCTTTTTAAAATCAAGGAATCTAAATATTTTTTTAAATCCTACTTCCTTTGCCTCGCTAAATTTCTCTGTTGTTCTCTCCTGCTCCAGTGTGGTGTCACTTACTTCAGGTGATTCTTTTTCCTCTATTTTAACATTCGCCTGAGGAACTTCTTCCTCTTGGTAAGCCTCCATGACCTCAGGATTGTCTTCCTCTTGAGACATAAACAATGGATTCACCTGAACTGTAACAAAAGAAAAAACAAATACATCAAAAACTTTTTTAGGTTGAATAAAAATAGCTAACAAGTAATTACAATTGCAAATTACTAATGCAATTAGTGCAAAGTTCTAATAATAATAATAATTATTATTATTATTATGGATCCCGATTGGATGGATCTTGAAGTGTTTAGCGATTAACTGTATAGGTAATTTTCTTATGCCCACACCTGTGTCAGAGTGTTCTTCAGATGATACTGTGTAATTACCAGCTTCCTCAGATGATTCTTTTTCTTGCTGTGCTTGTGGCTTTTTATTTATGTGGCTAGGGATGATTTTGTTTAGCAAAAATATTACTTCCTCTTTAGGAATTTCACTATACAAAGGTATCTGTTCTTCAGCAGTCACTTCAGTAGATGTCTCAGTCTTTCTCTCAATTCTGATCAAACTTTGTGGGTTGATGACCTCATGTGGAGACACCGATGTAGACCCAACATCTCCCTTAGGGAGTATTAAAGTCTTCTCAGTGAATGCAGTCAAATAATCATATTTTTTGTCTTGGGAATCAGATTTCTTAACTGATTCCTGCACTGGATCATCAATGAAAGGTGCCTTGTCATTCATACCCATGTTTTTTCTGGCCCTTTTCTGAGCAGGTATACCATAATTCAGTGCTTCCCAAGAACCAATGTAATTTTTGGGCTCTCTGTTATCGAGATGGACCCTCTTTGATTCACCACAGGACTTTGGGTCCTCTTGTTTTTCAGCAAAGACAGTATAGTCTGTTGAGGTCAGGGCTGCAAACTGAGTCTCGTCATCTGTGTCATCTTCACTCTCCGAGGATTTTGTTTTATGTTCCTTTGGTGACCCAGGTGTTCTGAAGAAGGCCCATTGTAGTTCTCTATTAGAGGTGTCTTCATCTTTTTCAGTCTCTTTGGGATCCTCTCCCTGGATAGACTGATTTATAACCTGATCACCTAATTCTTCTGGTAAAGAAGCAGTGAATTTTGTTATATGACTTTCATGGATTTTTTTCTCTAGGAAAGACAGAATTTCAGTCTTAAATGTAAATGCTGTGAAATTATCAACAGGATTTGAATCCTCTTTTATATGAGCTTCATCCTTAATTTGATAAATGACCACATTCTCATTTTGTTCCACTACTGGAGTAGAGTCCATTTCCTGACAGAGTTCCAACTTTATTTCGTCTGATGCTAGTGCCAGTTCAAGGTGAGGTTTTAACATAGCTTCTTCAGATGTTTTTTCACCCGTCACTTGGAAACATTCTACCATTTCCTTGGTCTCCTTTAGTCTTTCGTCAGTGTTCTCATTTTCTGGTTGCCCACCTGTAGATATTTCAAAACCTGTCATAATTTCTATATTGGAAAAGATTTTCTGCTTTAAGAGTATCTTCGAATGGGACTGAGCTTCCTCTACAGCATTTGCCGTAGATTCAAGCGATGTCTCTTCTCCTATGTCAGTACCAATCTTGTCAGTGAGTGATTTTGTCTCTTTCGCCTGTGTTGTGGCCTCTCTGATTTTTTTGTTTGTAGGGGGACCTGCCACTGTTTCACCAGCCACTTCCGCTCTGAATGGCTCTTCTTCTTCCTCCATAGATTTAGCCTCATCTTCCTCTGACCTGGGAATGCTTGATTCTTCTCCTGTTTTTTGCAAAAACTGCTCAATGTCTTTGCTCCTGTCTTTTTTACGAGAAATTTTAAAATCAAGAAATCTAAACATGTTTTTTAATTCGACTTCCTTTATCTCATTTAATTTTGTGTCCAGTGTGCTCTCCTCTTCCAGTGTTAAATTAGTAACATCAGGGCATTCCTTCTGTTCTATCGCAACATTTGCCTCAGAAACTGCTTCCTCTTGAAGTGACTCCATGCTTTTAGGCTTGTCTTCCTTCTGAGATACAAACAATGAGTTTGTCTGACCTACTGTAACAAAAAGAAAGGTTAAATACATAAGTCATAGGTAAAACCTCTTAAATGTGTCAAGATCAAGATATCAGTCAGGGTTGTATGTTTGTATATTTGGCCACACATTCATCTGAAGAGAATATATGGATACTCTAGTTAGCTGATCTGATTTAATTAATAGTGGCAATGTTACATCGTCACGCAACACATCACCAGCTTACCACCAGAGGTCATCATTTCCCAAATACTAAACCTGTATCAGACATTCCTCAGCACCACGTGCAATTATTCAATTAACATCCCCAACACCATGTGCACTTGCTCTCTGTTCCCATTCGACGAGCAATCCCCAGCCCTGTCTCCTACTTCACTTTGATTTCCATTTATACCCCAGAAGTTTCAAACATCTGCAAAGTTGATTCAGTTTCTGTTTTATAGGTGTTGGGGGAAAGTGGTTTTATATACTTTTAATACAGATATATGCCAACCATAAAATGTATTTATATAATCAGTATATTAACTTGAATTTTGTCATGAAAACAGATAGTAAATTAAATAAGTAAAGATAAGAAATGCACTTATTTTTTACTTATACCATTATAGGGAAATTTTATTATGGCATGACTTAACAAAAAACAGACCTGGTTCTAAAAATCTAAAATCATTTAGAGCCCTAGCAATACGTTTAGTAAGATTAAACACAGATTATGCTTCAAATCTCCCCAGAATATTCACTATAGAAATAACATTTCCCTGATCTCTCTCAAGTTTTATATGTGCCTTTGGGACAATTTTAAAATCAGTTTCAGAAATGAAATGCATTTTCAGCGTTTAATAAGTATACTGCTTACCTTCGTCAGTTGGGCTTGGCGACTCCAGTTTATCAGTGAATGCAGCCCAGTCCGGTGAAGTCAGGTCTGCAAGCTGTGACACATCAGTCACCTCCTCCTTACTTTCAGAAGACTCTGTTGCATGTCCCTTTGGTGTAATGAGCTTTCTGAAGGAGGCCCACTGTGAAAAGCCCTTCTTATTTATTTCTCTATCTTCTTCTTCATTCTCATTGGCTTCCACTCCCTGGATAGACTCCGTATTAACTTGCTCAGCTCTTTCTATTGGTGAAGAGGATGTTCTCTTTTCACACGATGTTGCTGTGAAATCCTCTTTGGAACTTGCTCCCTCTTCTGCAACGTCCCTCACTGTTTCTTCTGTACATTCGCTACCTTCCGTTTCCTTCACCTCTGAGACATCAGCTTCATCCATCATTTCAACTATAACCTCATTCACAACCTTTTCTACAACATAGCCTGATGTTGTTTCCAGACAGAGTTCTGTACTGTCTTCCTCTGATGTGCGTGTTTGTTCTTGCTGAGGTTCCAATATGGCGTCCTCTATTGTTTTATCACTTTCCTTTTTGGAACATTCTGTCTTTTCCTCTGTTCCTTTTAGCTTTTCCTCAACAGCGTTCTCTTCTGGGGCCTCCTCCTCTGTGCGTATTTCAAAACCGGACTGTGTCTGTGGATTTGAAAACATTCTCTGCATAAAGGGCCTTTTGAAATGAGGCTTCATTTCCTGGTCAGTGCTTATTGGGTACTCATGGGGTGTCTCTTCCTCTGTCTCCCCAAGAAACCTTTCAGTGGGTTCTGTCATCTCTGCAGCTTGAAGAAAAGTGTGCCTAATAGTTTTGTCAGTACTGAGATCCGTAACAGGTTCGGCTGTTGTTTCTCCAGCCTCAGCCTCCTCGGGTTTACCTTTATCTGTAACCGCTGAGGCCTGTAATGAGCTTGCACTGCTTGCGTCATCTTCTTTCCTCGGGGATTCCACAGGCTCGGTATCTGTTCGCTTCCCGATTGTAAGTGTAATTTTAAAATCAAGATGTTGAAACATTCTTCTAAACTCGGCTTCCATGGCTTCATGCAGTTTCTTCTCAATTACGCTCTTATCCTCCAACATCATGTCATTTACATCAGGCGATGGCTCCTCCTCTGTTTTTAAATTTGTCCAAGGAATTTCTTCCTCTTGGGTTGCCTCTGTGATCTTAATATTGTCTTCTTTCTGAGGCATAGAGAATGAGTTTGTCGCACTTACTGTAAAATAAGAGAAAGGAAACATAGGTTACGTTAACGAATACATACGTTCATTACTTAGTTATTAAAGGTTTATATTTACAGTGTATTTAATATAAATCCAAAATACTGAATCAGTGAATGCACCACTAGAAACAAATGTTTGTGAATTCCCTGCATTATAAATTCCCTTGTAAACTATTGGGAACTCAACTAATTACAG
Source organism: Hiodon tergisus (assembly GCA_025775045.1). Taxonomy (NCBI): domain Eukaryota; kingdom Metazoa; phylum Chordata; class Actinopteri; order Hiodontiformes; family Hiodontidae; genus Hiodon; species Hiodon tergisus. Next base: position 5,673 of record JAOVYW010006780.1, read on the forward strand.
TGCTTATTATTTTGTGTTTATTTGTATAACACGACTACAGAAATGAAATGCTATTTCTGATTAAATTTCATTCATCAATTACCTTCATTGTTTGGTTTTGACATCCCCTGTTTTTCAATAAATGCAGGCTCCTTATTTATTTCTCTGTTAAAAATGATCCCATCTACTTCAGTCTCCGTGGCTTCTTTCTCTTTGATAGGCTCAGCATTAACCTGTTCAGCTTCTTCTGGTAATGATGCAGAGTATTCTTTTAGAAGAGTTTCAGATTCTAAAGGTGTGTCCTCTTTAGAACTTGATCCTTCTTCCAAAACATGCCCTACTTTCTCTTCGGTAATTTCATTATCACTTGTGGGTTCAGCTAGAATGGTATCTCCTTCCATAATTTCATAAGTTTGAGGGACATTAGCTCCGTCCTTAATTTCAGTTATAACCTCATTCTCATTTTGTTCTACTCCATAACCTGGTGTGCTTTCCAGAAATGTCTCGGCTTTGATTTCCTCTGATGTTGGTTTTTGTTCTTGCTGGGGTTCCAGTATGGCTTCCTCAATTGTATTTTTACCCTCCTCTTTGAAACATTCTGTCTCTGCCTCTTTTTCTTCTGGTTCTTCCTGATCAGCAGTGTTTTCTGGTGATTCCACTCCTATAGGTATTTCAAAACTCAGTGGATTAGTAAACATTCTCTGCCTGAAGATTCTTTTAAAAGGGGACTCAGTTTCCTGACCAGGGGAAGTTGAGGATTTGATGTTTGGGTCCCTTTCTTCAGTAGATTCTGTTTTCTTGGTAGCCTTCTTAAAGCCGCCCCCAGCTATTCTGTTCGCAGGGATGTATGTAAGAGTCTCAGTATTTGTTTCACCACCCTCAGGTGTTTTTTCTTCCTCCTGGTTCTTGGAGTCCTGGACTATCCTTGAGCTGCTTGAATCATCTCCTCCTTTTATCAGCAACTGCCCAGGCTCAGTATTTTTGCTCTCATCTTTTTTAAGCATAATGTTAAAATCAAGTGAATGCAGTACCACTTCTTTGGCATCGCTCAATTTCGTCTTTATTGTACTTTCATCTTCCAGTGTCATGCCATTTACATCCTCATCAAACTTATCCACATGAGGAACTTCTGCTTGGATTGGCTCCTTGACCTCAGGATTGAAGTCCTCCTGAGATGAAAGCAATGGGTTCATCTGACTAACTATAACAAAAAGAAAAATAACACATAAGTTACCTGTAAAACCTTAAGAGTGTTTGTTAAAAGACCACATATAAATCTGCTATGTATTTTACAAATAGTAAATGCTAAATGCAAACATTTCAACCTTTTTCCAAAAACCTGTCACAAGTGTTTATTTTCTTATTGTTCTTTTTTGAGTATTTACCCTGCATTTCACTGAAAATATTCTACTCAAAACCGGTTAATTTTTTAGATGTAAGTAGTAAAAGACTTGAAACCATCCATCTGAATATCTGAATATCCATCTGGAAAAAATATATCTGGAAAATCAATCGGGTCAGATTAAGCTATGATTATATAACCATCTCAGCAGTAGTTGTTTATGATATGATTTTTTTGTATTGAACACATTTGTTTTTAAAAGATTGTAGTGCAAATGTCTGCTAGTATACAATATTATCTTTACACTGGAATGACAAATTACATTTGTTTTAGTCTAGAATAGTTAAATAAGCTAGTATTCGCTCCAAACAGCCATTTACCCACATGAAAATTGAGGTTTGATTAGTATAGATTGCAATAATAAAAAAATCTCCAGACCTGTAAGCCCACATATGTGGTAGAAGGCTTAAATAAAAAGTGACACTTGTGCTATCAATATAGTTGTGGTAGTTCTGACTGCAATTGCCTCTAGCTTGTTGAATTTCCGTTTAAACGAATTGTCACAATCCTATTTCTGTAATTGTTGGGTTTTAACATTTTGTAATTTTATGCTATACTGAATACCTTCATCGCTTGGTTTTGTCTCCTCCAGCTTTTCATCCAACATGGTAGATTCGGTTGAAGTCAAGGCTGCAGTCTGAGTCTCTCCAGCAGCCTCGTCTTCACTCTCAGAAGTCTTTGTCTTTGTTTGTATTTTTGACACAAACTTTTTGAAAGAGGCCCATCGTAAATTTCCCTCTGTATTTATTCCGCTGTTAGAGATGATTCCATCATCTTCTTCGATCAAATTAACTTTTTTCTCCTGGGTAGATTCACTATTAACCTGTTCAGCTATTCCGTCTTGTAAAGAGGTAGATTTTCCACTTTTCTGGCCCTGGTCTAATTCTGTAAATAACTGAAACGGTTCAGGAACAATTTCAGCAGAATCTCTAAATTTCTGTGTTTTTTCCAAGAATTTCTTTAAGCTAGCTCCTATAGAAAGTCTTTTCAAAGGGCTTTCTTGATATGGCGACAGAATTTCAGATTCATGTGTGATAGCTGAGTAATCCTCTACGGAAATTATATCCCCTTCTACAACATCCTCCAATTTCTTTTCTGTGTTATCAGTGCAGCTACAAATTTCAGCTGGAGTGACATCTGCTATCATATCTTCATGAGATTGAAATGCACCAGTGTCATCCTTGAATTCAGCTAAAACCGCGTTCTCATTTTTTTGTAGAACGTGTGTCAGTGCTGTTTCCAGAGAGAGTTCTGTCATTATTTTCTCTGATGTATGTAATTGTTCTTGCTGCGGTTTCAATGTGGCCTCCTCTGTTCTGCTTTGACCATCTCTTATAAAAGATTCAATCTCTTCTTTTGTCTCCATCAGTTCTGCATCAACGGTGTTCTCTTCTGGTGTCTCCAATCTTATAGGTATTTCTTTAAATAACTGAACCGGTTCAGAAACTGATCTAGCAGATTCTTTTTTATTTCTCTGTGTTATTGCTAAGAATTTCTTCAAGCTTGCCCCAATAGAAAGTCTTTTCAAAGGGCTTTCTTGATATTTTTCCATGGAAGACAGAATTTCTGATTCAAATGTGACTTCTGGGCATTCCTCTACAGAAATTCTATCCCTGTCTACAACACCCTCCAATTTCTCTTCTTTAAAATCAGTGAAGTTAAAATTTTCAGCTGTAGTGACATCTTCCATCAAATCTTCATGAGATTGAGAGACATAAGCATCATCCTTAATTTCAGCTATAATGTCTTTCTCGTTTTGTTGTATAACATAATTCAATGCTTTTTCCAGAGAGAGTTCTGTCATTATTTTCTCTGATGTATGTGATTGTTCTTGCTGGGGTTTGAATATGGCTTCCTCTATTCTGCTTTCACCATCATCGGGGGAACATCCCATCTTTTCTTTTGTCTCCTTCAGTTCTGCATCAACAATGTTCTCTTCTGGTGTCGCCATTCTTATAGGTAATTCTGTAGATAACTGAACCTGTTCAGAAAATGGTCCAGTACATTCCTTTTTATTTTTCTCTGTTTTTGCTAAGAGTTTCTTTAAGTCAGCCCCTATAGAAAGTCTTTTCAAGGGGCTCTCTTGATATTTTTCCATTAAAGACAGAATTTCATATTCAAATCTGACTTCTGGGAATTCCTCTACAGAAATTCTATCCCCTTCTACAACATCCTCCAATTTCTCTTCTGTATATTCAGTGTAGCTAAAAGTTTCAGCTGGAGTGACATCTGCTATAATATCTTCATGAGATGGAGAGACACCAGCATGGTCCTTGATTTGAGCTATAATTTCTTTCTCATTTTGTTGTATAACATAAGTCATTGGTGTTTCCAGAGAAGGTTCTGTCATTATTTTCTCTGATGTATGAGATTTTTCTTGTTCGGGTTTTAATATGGCTTCCTCTGTTCTGCTTTCACCATCATCAGAGGAAAAGCCCATCTTTTCCTTTGTCTCCTTCAGTTCTACATCAGCAGTGTTCTCTTCTGGTGACTCCAATCCTATAAGTAATTCTGTAGATAACTGAACCGGTTCAGAAACTGATCTAGCTGATTCTTTTTTATTTCTCTGTGTTTTTGCTAAGAATTTCTTCAAGCTTGCCCCAATAGAAAGTCTTTTCAAAGGGCTTTCTTGATATTTTTCCATGGAAGACAGAATTTCTGATTCAAATGTGACTTCTGGGCATTCCTCTACAAAACTTATATCCCCTTCTACAACATCCTCCAATTTCTCTTCTGTATATTCAGTGTAGCTACAAGATTCAGCTGGAGTTTCATCTTTCTTATCTTCATGAGATAGACAGACATCAGCATCTTCCTTAATTTGAGATATAATCTCATCCTCATTTTGTTGTATAAGATAAACTGGTGCTGTTTCCAGAGAAAGTTCTGTCATTATATTCTCTGATGTATGTGATTGTTCTTGCTGCGGTTTCAATATGGCTTCTTCTGTTAGGCTTTCATTATCACTTACAGAACATTCTATTTCTTCTTTTGCTTCATCAACAGTGTTCTCTTCTGGTGGTTCCAGTTCTATAGGTATTTCAAAACTTCTCATCATCCGTAGATTGGTAAACATCCTCTGCCTAAAGATTCTGTGGAAGGAAGACGGGGTTTCATGGACAGTGTTTGTTTGAGAATCTATCTCTGTGCCAAGTTCTTCAGTGTATTTGGTTTCCTTTGTATTCTGTTCAGAAGCACCCCCAGTTGCTTCGTAAGTAGGGATGTCTGCTGCTATTACAGTAGCCGTTGCCTCCTCAGGTGTTCTTCCTTTCTCCACAAGTATAGACTCATCTGTGGTGGCAACCTCAGAGCACTGGACTGCGATTGAACTTCTTGATTCAGCTGCTTCTTTTGCTAGCGACTGCTCGGCCTCAGTATCTTCACTCTTTTCTTTTTTAAGTGTAATATTGAAATCGAGAAATCTAATTTTTTTTTTAAGTTCCATGGCCTTGGGCTCAGTCATTTTCTTCAGCGTCGCATTATTCTCTTCCAACATCGTGTCGTTTAAGCCAGAGGGTTCATTCTCCTCTATCTTAATGTTAGTCAAAAGAACATCGTCCTCTTGGAGTGCTTCCATGATCGAAGGGTTATTGTCCTTCTGAGATGAAAACAATGTGTTTGTCTGATTAACTGCAACAAAAGAAAAGAAATGCATAAGTCAATAGTAAAACCTGGAGCCGGTGCATTAGCATAATCTTTAGTCTGTGTCTAAATCAACCAGTTAATCCTTGAGTTAGTCTTAAAATTTCAGATGTTGCATAAAGGTATCAGGCGCTTGTCAAAGATTTGTCATTTGAGGCACTGAAGTAATACGATGAGAAACAAAAAAAAACATTTTCATCATAGGGGTCCAGAAACCTATTTTATGATGTTCTTCTCTTAGTTTCCTAATTATGTATTGGAGCCATAGTGTATTTAATTTTAAATATCCAAAACACTAATAGTGCTTAATTTTTTGACATATCCTTGAAACAGAAAGTAGATCGTTTGTTTGTTGATTAATGTTAAATTTACACAAAATTAGATTACGTAAGCAGTAGTGTTGTATCATTTTAAAAGGTAGCTAGTAATTTTATATTCAATTTGCGCAGGATTACAGTATTAAACAAAAAATCATAGTTATGGTATAAAAAGTAAAAATTATTCACAATATATAGTCAGAGAAATTAGATATATATATACACATTAGACCAAGTACTGTGCAGGTGGATAATTGCGTATATATA
>JAOVYW010006781.1:0-11278 GCA_025775045.1 Hiodon tergisus
CTTAATAATCTCATTCCCACACATTAATAATCTCATTCCCATGCATTAATAATCTCATTCCCATGCATTAATAATCTCGTTCCCATGCATTAATAATCTCATTCCCATGCATTAATAATCTTGTTCCCACGCATTAATAATCTAATTCCCATGCATTAATAATCTAATTCCCATGCATTAATAATCTCGTTCCCATGCATTAATAATCTAATTCCCATGCATTAATAATCTTGTTCCCATGCATTAATAATCTCATTCCCACACTGGCCACGCAATATTTTTATACAGAGGGGCTACGTAGTCAGGAGGCTAGGTTTTCCACGTGTCGTGTGAAGAAAAGCTCCTTAGTAGAGCCTGATGGCCTGCTCACTGGTTACATTTTGAGGATTTCTCTCCCATAAGAGTATCAAATTCCATAGGGATTTTTCTACAGACAGCAAAATCATGCAGTTAGTTAATCAACTCTGCGGGTTTAAGAATCATATTGAATGACATGAACGGTTTGTGGAGGCCATCTCCACCGCAGGGTAGTATCATTTTAATGAGCTATAGTCTTTTTTCGATCTAGCATGACAATCACAAGAAATTTGCAGTATTGTAGAATACATTTTCTATAGCTATCAACGGCCCAAACAATATTGGCACAAAGTTATATATTCAGTCCAACCAATGACGTAACATACAATAATCTAAAATTAAAGCATGTTTTACAGTAATTAAAACTAACCGAGGAGGACCATGGATTTGTGGAAATGCAAACTATAACCGTGAGTTCCATTGACCGTTGTTCCGTTGTTCTACCATGTCGGATTTGAACACTGCCTGTGGGGCTACTGTTATTTGGTAGCCACACACCCTTATCTAAAATAAACTGATGATATTTTCACCTTTTAGTCTTGGTTAGTGAATTTTGGGTGGGTTTGATATCTTTCTGTAATTGTTAATTCCATATAACATCAATCATAGACCATAGGACTATATTTTGGAATTACTTATCATTTTGCAAAACACTAGGTACAAAAATAAAACTTATGAAGACATGTATGAAAGTGGAAATGGCTGCTTCATTTTCTACTGTTATTTTTCTACTTTATATAAAACTATAATAATATTTACATTAATGATCATGTTAAATACAAAACAACTAATGATAACTGAAATAACTGCAAAATGTTTGAGTTTATTAAAACTACTCCATTGAGTCGAGGCCAAACACATGAAGACCACATTTTTTCCATCAGGTTTCCTTTAGAAGGGGAAACAGCCGTTTCAGAGTATTTTTCTGAGCTTTTATATGACAGACACAGGGCTTGGTTTAACTTATTAAGATGCCTAAAAAGTAAAAGACTCTTTGGAAATTAAACCAGCAGGCTGATGAGCACCTGGTCAGCTTCTGTTACTGTTACTCTGTACTGTGAATGAAGATCATGAGGGGCTGTAATCTACATTTAAATTAGATGAATAAACGGTGAATTATGATAAAATGACAGTGCTCTCCCAACTAATGAGAGAGCACCCTACCCTCCTCCCCCTCCCTTCAGCAGAGTCAACCACACTTCCACCCTAGAGCTGGGGCTCTCTGACTCACCATGTTGCCTTGAGAATAATTCTGTCCCTTGAACACTCTAATTGACTCCTGTTACTGGTTCATTTCTGAGAGTCAAAGCAATTTCACAATAATATTGCTATGCATTTTGTGGAAATTTAGGAGAACTGGAGGCTTTGGATTGTGTCTGTTTCTGGACTTTCTAATGAAACGAGAAAGAACACGAAGTAGTTTTGTCTGGAGCGAACAAAAATTAAATATACATTGATGTCATTGTTATATGGGGGTTTTCATGACCTGTGATCAAAAAATATTAATCTCTCAAATATGGGTCTGATTTTGATTTGCCAACCTCGGTCAAGTGTATTTGGACAATTAAAGGACAATTGTGTCCTTTAAGAAATTTCTCAAAGACCTCCCCATAGTTTAAAACTGGCCTCGGTTGAGAAAATAAAAATGCCCTTGTAAGAGTCTGAAGGCAATAATGACTGATGAAAGTATTGTTTTAGATGGCTGTTTTCTTGCCTCCACCATTTAAAGTGAGTTGTCCCAGATCCTGTCTACATGGCTGAGCTGGAAGCAGAAGCAAAAGAGAAACCTATAAAATAGTCATTTAAACCATTGTATTAATCTACCTCTGAATTGCACAAGATAGACCAGGGGTTGGTCTCTCTGTTCCTGGACCACCATCATACAGATGTTCATAGTCTCTGTAATTATTAAAACACTGAGTACTTAGAGCTCATTGTTCACCTGTGTAAGTCATCATATTAGCTGATCCAATTTAGCAATAAGGGTTTTGCGTGGGAAGGAAGCTACTTATAGCAGGCATCTGATATAGACTCTTTTTTGAACAATGCAATTCTCTCTCAGAGCAATAACTTGGAGAGTATAAACACCTTTAAGAATTCAGCATGTATACACTACATTGCACAATGCAATTAAATAGCCTCTCTTTCCTAAAAGCATGCCAGGTTGCGGCCCTGCTGTAGGCCCGGTCTCTTGGCTGAAGTGTTATGAGGGTCATCAATTGAAATAAATTTTTTAAACATCTCATTCATGGCCCTGTTAAACCAGGGCCAATAGCAGGAGTGGTTATCCCGCCAGACTGTACTCAAACTTTAACCCCCACGGTCGGTTTTAATTTGACCTCACCTTGTAATCGTTCAACTTAAATGATGTTTCAGATTCTTTGAATTTTGAATCTTTTGACGTTTGAGTCAGATTCTGATTTAGAGGTAGCTCATAAACCCACAAACCCTGTGGCCCTCAAGGACTGCAGTTTGATATGAATAAGGGACTCTGTAACAGTCAGTTTGATATGAATGAGGGACACTGTCAGTCTGTTGGTTTTTTGTAGTTGTTGTTCCATCTATACACCTAAGCATGTGGATATTATTGCTCAGATAGAACAGCTATTTAAAGAGAGATGGAAAACTTCTTGTATGTGGTTTCTTGAAGATCGTGATTATGAACCTCGGAGTTAAACTTGGTCCTTGAGAGTTGCAGGGTCTGCAGGTTTTCCACATAATGCAAATTGTTCAATTTCAATCATTATTTTCCAGATGTAAATTCAATGATAATTGATAGGTTGCTTGAAAACCCTAAAAATGCCGTTCTATATGCAGAAGATCAGGTGCCACGGCACTATGGTGTAGATTATAAGCCCCCAGTTCTTGAGATTGTGTTCACGTCAATTATTTTCTATATTTAAGCTATATTAGTATATAATAAAATAAGTTGTTAACTGTCCAGTTGAATGTAGCCATGGAAAAGGGTACCATGGAAAAGTTAGCCGAGATTAATTGCTTTGGCATAATTAAAAAGAGTGTGTTTTTCACCAGTAGAGGGAGACCTAAACTTAAGCACCTACGACGTACTCCCGGTGAGTTTGTCTCTAATGACTTTTCCCGAATTTAATAATCTGCGAGTCATTTTGTTCTGTCAACGTGCGAACCATGTCTCTTTTCTAATGTGATTTGTTGTAATTTATTTTATATAGCAGCTGTTGATTCGCTGTAATGATTAAACCTCACTTTCCAATGGGGATGGGTGTCAAAAAAAGTTTAATCTGACATCATAATTATGTTTATTAATGGTTATTTGGTTTAACATTGGTGTCGATTAATTTTTCATGCTACAACCACAACTAGACCCAGTTTCTTAGTCAAAAAACGTATTTTGGTGTCATGTGGCAACTGTGCAATATCCACGACAAATAGTAATATTCTTTGTTTAACTTTTTCATTTTTTTCACGCAAATCCGGTAGAATGCAAAATAATATTAATCTGAAACTATTCAAACTTCATCTCGAGAATAGGACTTGCGTCTCAGTGAATTATAGATGTAACTCATATTTGTCGGCTATATCTTTGAAAGTATTAAATGTAATAATGTATAAAACTACTTATAAAACATAGTCATTCGTATGGAATTACTTTTAGAGAAAGAGTGGAATGTCAGAGAACAACGTTTTTCATTTAGAATTTTCTCTCAGGTTAACACTGAGCATGTGATTTAACATAGAACCACTTCAGCGTTAAGCAATTCTGCGAGCAATCTCCTAAAAGATTAGTTGCCAACCGCAAGCGGAAGAGTCACTGCGCAGGTGAAGGTAAAACTTGACATTTTATTACGGAATTTTGCGTAATTTAATTTAAAACCGTGTTAACCAAATTCCTTTCAGTTCATCATATGAAACTTTCTCTGGTATCACACAGCGGGAAATATGGAAATATTTAGTAGTGTTTCTTTGCTGAAGAAATAATACCACATCAGTGATATTGTATTTCGTCTATGGGAGTGTGAAGTGGGAGATGCTGAACGAGTTCGATCTCAGGTGCCCTCAGTAGGTTATTCGTAGGACGCCCTTCTATGAAATCCCTTCTATTATTCAAAGATCGTGCTGTAAGGTAGGCTACTGTGGCTGTTGTAATTATTCACTTTGTATTCAGACCACTTCACGAAGATGCGGCGTGATGAAGTAATCCTCGCCTTGTGCAAATACGTCGTAAATAATCAGTTGTTTTGATGTTCTTTTTGTTCTAAGAGGAACAATATGAGCGAATTGCTTAATGGCGTTTTTCTACTTTTTCTATTTGTTGTAATACACATAATCCACATTTTATTTATAGTGCTACCAATAATCTCCATATGTAGGCCGGCACTATTGAGTTGTGCTGTTTGCGTGTTTGTTTGTTTGTTAAAGATAATATAAAAAAAAAACTAAAAAAACGATATAAATATATTAGATATTTAATGCTACAATTACCAATGTATATCGTGAACTTTAGGAATATTGGGATAGTACACTTCTGGGATTTGCCCAATAACTTTTTATTTAAAAACCCTTATCCTGTTCCAGTGTACTCATTGTGTAGGCTACTATTGAGAAAATACAGAACTATTTACGTGGGTTTAAGTATAAATACCCTTAACCTCTTGAAGCTGGTAAATATGCGTATGTTCGAGATACACCTGTTAAATCTGCAATCTGTTGCCAACCAATTACTTGCCCACTCTGAGGAACGGATGTGTGTGTGCGTGTGTCACAGCAATATCAAGGCAAACGTGTAGCTGGTTTAAATGTCCAACAACTGTGTTTCTGGAACCTAGTGTACAATTAACTTAGACTGTGGCTTAGTTCCTCTATCAAGTTAAATCAGTACACAATGCAATACCTAATACTCATAAAAATAATACGAAATATGTTTTCGTGCTAATTCATATTGTGTAGCTTTCAAACGCACTAATCTTATAAAAAGTACAAGAACGGAGTCCAGTTAAATAGTAAATATTATCTAGATATTTTATTTTGATTTAGAGGGATCCAGAGGCTTATCATATGTACTTAAAATGGTAATGAAATATGTTTTAAAAGGACTGGCTTACCATCAACAAGAGCAAAAGTTTTATTCGTTTTTTCGAACAAACTTCAGAGGAAGTGTAGCAGAACACTTAATATCAAACATTAGTTAAATGTGGTGCGTATAAAATTAAAATTTCACAGAAACTGGTGTAGATACTTACAAAGCACAACATATTTCATTAACCACGGCTTCGACACAACTTCCAATGTCTCCCACATTCTTATGCCAAAGTTTCTGGATTACAAATTTAACTAGAGAGGTAATTTGTGAGGACCACAAAACTTTTAGTACACACTGGAGAGTCTCTTCATGATAAAATAGGTTATACAACTTGGTCCCGAGATTAGAATTCAGATCTTACAAAGTTACATCTTGCAACATGCTTATTTAAACGAATAAAAGCCCAAAATACATCAGCTGTATTATTCTGTATGGTGAAGTTCTTACTGAAATACACTATATCAAGACATCGTAACACTGCATACCCAACCTTTTTGAATGCTATTTTCTTGTTTATTATAGCACCATGCAGAAAAAGAAATGAAAACACTCAGATATAAGGTTCACAAAAATCTAATACTGCAGTCCTAATCCTTGACTGATATTGGACTGTCACCCTTTACTGTGACTGGTATTGAAATGTGGCATTTTCATGTGCCTGACATCGGGCCCGGTAACAACCCCCTGAGGGTAGAGTGTGTCGTGACTTGCAGGATCGACGGAAAACACCAAATGGAGACATTATTTATGAAGAAACACTGTTTCTTTTATAACTGGGCAATGCTATAAAAGGGACAAGACAAAGCCATAGTCAAAAACGGTGTTTGATATTGAAAAATGTGTTCTCATACCAAAAATAGTTCAAAACACAATCAGTTTTCACTCAAAATCAGACAAAACGCTTGTCTCTGGTTTGGATCAAACAGGCTCCAATCAAACTCCACGCTTTCCACTTAGGTACAGGCCCTGACTAAAGAAATATATGGCCTGTTACCCTGTAGCTGATTAACCATTGCTTCCACCTGTATCAGTTTCACCGCTGAGGAATATTGGCAAAGGGCAGGCAGGGACTGTTGTCAGGCTGGCAGGTCTTAAATGGACAGGTTTTACTGTGGTCTTAATCTGTAAAGGGTGTTGTACTGGGAGCCTAACCTGGGACTGGTATTGTCACTGTACCCACACCTGTGAATGGTGTGGAATTGGGGTGCTGACCCGTGACTGGTATTGTAACAACCCCCTAACCTGCAACTGGTCTTGAACTGATCTATACCTGGATTGGTCCATTACAGCACCAAGAAATCACAACAATAGAGCCAGCATGGACCCTGCCAGCACAACGGGACAGAAGCTGGACCTTTCCAGGCTGACAGACGAGGAGGCAAAACATGTGTGGGAGGTGCTTCAGAGGGACATGGATCTGAGAAAGAAAGAAGAGGATAGGCTGGGGTGAGCAAGTTAATATAATTCGTTTTTTCTATAGATTATACAGCTTACTAATGGTGTCCTTACGGAATAAATCACTTTCCAGTTATAGTACCACATATTTACAATAAGAACACCACATACATAGTCCAGGGCTCTGTGGTGAGCAGAAAGGCATTCTAAATACCCATCCAAAGACCTTACTCTTTACATCTGAAAAATGTTATATTTGTATATTTTATATATTATATATTTATATTTTAATCTATATTCATAGAAGGTAAGCATGTCTAGGGATAATTAAAAGGACACCCCACTATACTTTTGGATCATTTGAAGATCGCGTATCTTTCACATAGCAGGTGTTTTTGGTTTCATAAGATGAAGTTGTATATCATTCTTCCTTTCATAACCAAACACGTATAGCTCTGTTATTGTCCACCATTATAAAGACTACTGCCTATACTATTATGTAATTATTACATCTACAATGCCTAATTTTAAAAATTAAATACAAAATTCTGTCACTTTGAGTTCCCTATTGGTTGCTAGGTTGCACAGTCTCGGGTTACTTGTAACTGCACTCTGTCAGCAAAGGTCTCTTTAAAAGAGAAACTGTAAGATCATCACATTCTTGCACTGAACATTCTTATATTGTGGAGAGCTATTGACCAGGGTAGATTCTTCTGTGAGAATCACAGAATCACATTTTTAAATAGTGCAGTTGCAGAAGAAGACTAAGTTGCTCTATTTCTTCAATGTGTGCAGTGTACATCTGTTCAGTGCCCAAGCATATGAATCCAGACGCTGTTTATTCAATTTAGGAAGTAGGAAAGTAGGAAATTAGGAAATTTTAATTGGTGTAATGCATCTCGCAAACAGGTCATTAGAAGAGTTTTTCGATTTCACATGCTCACATTCTACAATTATACTGTGTTTCTCTGACCTAAATTAGCTCTTAGAATTGAATGGAAAACAAATTGTTCCTGTGCAACCGAGCCACTAAATAGTTTATTGTTTTAGTGGCCTTTCCTTGTGCTTCAACATTGACTGGAGTCATGGTCTTCTACTTTCACTCTATCCCTTTGTTCATCTGATGGATAGATATTGCTAAAGAAATTTTTATTCATCACATTACATTCAGAAGAAAGGAGATTCTACCATAGTTTACTGCCCTTTATTCCAGTAGGAAAGGATTAAACCTGATCAGTTGCCAGCAGGAGGGAATTCAATTGAATTCATGTCCTCAAGATGGTACCAATTTCCTCAGGTTTATGCACACAATGATTTTGTATTAAGCGTTTCATGTGTGTTTTTCCCTACTCTCTTGAGCTGGTTCCATTTTGATCTCACATGTAGGCTTACCCCCGGAAAGACCCCGGGTAGTCACATGTTTTGTTCGAGCAAATGATTTTAATTTCGAAACAGTTGAGTAAATAGATTTCTAACCGCAGCTGTAGTGAATCTTTATGCAGCTCCCATCACGCCTTGTGGCATCTGATGTGTGGGCCAGGTTTAGATGCTGTCAAATGCATAATTATTATAATTATTTTTTGGCAAGGAAGCATTTTACCTGGCTGTTCATTCGATTGAAGATTACATGTGATTACATTATTTCTAACGGCAGGATACTCTAGCCCTTTTTCTGAGAGTAATGCACATTCTACTTGGATAAAGCCTCCATACGAAATATGACTAAATTCATTCAAGGCTTTTGATTGATTTCTGCTGTGACCAACGAGAGAAGGTTTCAGCTTTTATTTTTAAACAATACACTTATTATTTAGCAACAAACGACGGTCTTGTGTTTATCTGTGGATATTCCTTACATTTTTTTCATTTTGAAAATATTCTTTGGTTAAGAGCCAGAGAGTTTTGTTATTAATTGTGACGATGTGACACAACTTTTAAAAATGATGATTGTGCTTTTTTCCACACGTGGGATGGATTTGTTGATGGCAGTTTTACTGGGACTGATCCTTAATTTTTATACAGACCTACCACAGTGTTTGTTACTTGTACAGGTAACCTTCATCATTTGTAGCAGTTACGTTATAGAGATGTAGAGGAGAGACAGAGGTATTTATTTAACTGTTGAAATTCCTTATCATATGATTTTTAAATATTGTTTAAATACTTTTTTATTTCAAATTTGGAATTTCCGATGAGATTCTAGTTTTTCTCCCAGTTTGGGATTACTAGTCCTGCTAACGTGTCCTAGCTCTTTGCCACATGCCCCTGCCACCCCACAATGGGAGAACTTGGAAGTACGATGTCCAGCAGGCCGCACCCCTTTTACCCTCTTGTACCCCTCTTTTTCACACCCTAGGCGTCAGAGGTTCAGCACTGACCATGGAAGTGCCTTCTTCCCGTCGGTGCTGTGAACCTGTGGGAGGGAGACAGGAGTCGCTATTTTAGCCAGGAGTTGAGAGCTCCTACCGGATTCCCAGTAACAGCTGGCAAATTACATGATCCAGACATGATAGGACTCAATCTTACATTTACCATCTGAGCACCTCAAGAGGCCCCTAAGTGTTGTATTTTTTTAACGATGTTTTATCTGTGTTTTTATATTTATATGTAGTGTTGCAGATGAGACTAAACCCCAGTGTAGCCTTCATCTGAGGCTGCTGAATTTTGTGCTGAGAGGTGTCCATGGACCAGACCACATCTGGCCATGTGGTTTCGGAATGCAAATCTAAAAGCGTCCTATTGTGAGCCAGCTCCTCACGATGGCCGTGACAAAGTCACAAGGCCGGTTTTCAGTTTTTCTTTTCCTTTGGGTAAACAAAATGCCATAAGGATCATCTACTGCAAACACAAAGCGGCTCCTGTCTCTGCCCATTATGTTTAATAGTTCTACATTTTTTGTCCTCTGAAATTAACAGAGAATGTTTATTCCCTTAGGGTGGCTCGATGGCTCAGTGTTTACAATTGGTGTCTCACAGTGCCGGATTCCTGGGCTCAAGTCGCCGTGTGTATTTTCGACAGTTTCCTCCCACTGTCCAAATGCTTGCGTGTTAGGTGGATTGGCGACTGTGGCCATAAGCGCGTCTCTGTCTCCTGCCTGTGATGACCTGGTGTCCTTTTCTGAGTTCACCCTGCCCCACGCCTTGTGTCCGTCGAGTTGGATCGGTTACAGACCCTGAATTGGTTACGAAGAATAAATGTTTACTCCCCTTTTAGTTTGACCACAGTTATTTTGACAAGCATGAATTTTAATGACGGCAAATCGATTTCTCCACTATTTCGGAAAATAGAGATATTTTGATATCGGACAAATTTACGCATTAAGTCAGTTTGTAAATTCTGTTATAGTTTTAGTCTACGTGTTGCAGTACAGTCTAGTTAAAACATTTTTCTATTTAGTTTACTCTATCGGGTTTAGAGTTACATTCAGTTTAGTTTATTTAATCATTTATATATATATTTGATTCTGTAAACCATCTCATTATATTTTAGTTCTTAATTATACTAATAGGAATCATGCTTGTCTTAAGAGATTTTTCAAGAGTGAAAGAGTTTATTTTCATGAGTAGTTTTCAGTGGGCTTTTCTCTCGCACAGAAGTAACTGACCCTTTTACCAGTCTTTTAAAATCCAGTTCCTGAAGGATTGCAGTTAGTGTTTTTTATTTATTTATCATGCTCACATGTTCAATGTAGTTGAATATTTTAGGAATAAAAGTGTCAACCATTTATCACGATTAATTACTTTCAGTGTCCAGAGTACTTAGTTAACAGATATCACAACGTGTCATTTCAGGATTCAAACGTTTATCCCATAATACATATAAATACACACATGATAGTATTGAATAGGCTGTGTATGTCAGGAAAATAAATCCTATTGAATTACATCAATATTTCCTAGTTGTAACATAACAAGCTGTAAAATTGTCAAAGCGGGGTGGATACTTCCTATAGGCACTGCCAGCATTTATAGGTACTTCTGAAAAACCACTTTAATCAACTTCCCACCCAAAAGCAATATAGCATAAAAAACAACTTATAATAATCACTTTGTTAAGAATACTACTGATGTCAAAAGAATATCTAGTCCCCTGATATAACTTATTTAGGAAATGATACATGTAAACCTTTCAATTAGCTGTTCCATAGTTACCAAATAATTGATAGAAGTCAACGTTTGATCTTCACAATTAGAGCCTTGCTTTTGGGGTGAATAGCAATGGATAGCAATGGATGACGTCCAGGGGGTAGGGGTTATACTTGAACCACTAAATTCTCGTATCTCTTACGTGGGCAAAACGAGTATGTTTGGTGGAGCTGAAGGCTATCTTCAAGAAGTAAAAATCCGACCAGGTCTGCACATCCAAGTTTGTTCTTAACAAGAAGTGTTTGAGAAATGTACCGATGAGTTGCAAAATTATTCATGGTCAAGAATAAAACATTCATCAGTTTTTCCTTATGTCATAAGA
>JAOVYW010006783.1:0-11276 GCA_025775045.1 Hiodon tergisus
GCCCTTCTTTCCGATGTCTAACCAGCAAGCACCACCCTAAAATGCCTAGATGTTTACTGGCAGGTCTGTTAGAGATCACGGGCGACACACCCAATGCCGCCATTGCCAATCTTCGAACATGTCTTCTCCAGAGAAAATAAAAGTACATTAGCGATTAACCTGTAAAACTATAAAGTTGGCAAGGGTGAAAAACAGGGATAAGGTAATCAGCATTGAACCATCATGCATATGGCTGTTATCTGTATGTGCATTAGGATATTAGAACAAGACAGTCGGAAGATTCAAAGAAAAGAAAAAAAAAACACTTTCAAGTTGGTTACTGTGGGAATTGTAGCCACCTCTGACTGACAAAAATCAGAACCATAGGTGAGTTTTTGTAGAAGAGGCATCAACGTTAAACCAGGAACCGTCAAACGTAGTTGCATAACATCTTCCATATATTTCCGTCGACAAGCTGACTGAAGGCTCAAGCTGCTAACAAATTTCGCTTGCATAAACCAAGACGATGTTTGGTTCACACACAAATTTCACCATGTATTTCAGAGCATGGCACACAGGGTAACCCGCTTTTGAATCGCAGTACCGTATATAAATATTTTAACATGAGTTAAAGGGGGAGTGGCCCACCTGTGGGCACAAGGAAGCATAATACCTGTAGCTACAGTGGATATCTTTACTTACGTTTTCTTTTCTTGAACGCATATATTCGATCGTTAGCCTATTTTTAAACTTAAATGTTCGAATCTCCATTTTTGGTCTGGGTGTTCAGACTAGGCCCCTCTCACCTGTGACTAATCACACGCGGATAACCTCACAGACGGAAGGAAGTACAGAAAGAAAACAGGAGACAGAAATTGGCTTTAAAGGCAAACAGTCCATCCTAACGACCCAATGCCTTAACTATGTTGCCCTGCACTTGCAGCAATAGAAGTTAAACACTTAAAGCTCCTTAAACACGCGGCTCGGTATTGGAAGGCAAACAAAACAAGCACATTCAAGCCAAAGGTATGTTTTTTTTCTCCCTCTCAAATGCTCCATCCGCTGCCTGCCTGCATATTTCCCCGTTTATAACCCAAATAGGAGACAGATGAGAAGAGAGGCAACATGCAGTCCGGCGAGAGAGAGGGAGTGCACCATATGGAGAATTCATTCCAAAAGATCTTTTTTACAGCCCTGGTCTTAACCGATTCCTCACATTCCGCAACATCCTTCCATCATCGCGCTCTCTACGCTAACCCCCAGCTCTCTTTTAAACCGTCCATCAACCCCGACTCCCTCATTCATCCACGTTTCTGCCCTGAGCCGCTCCTGCCGATTCTCTGACATGGCCACGGACAGCCGAAGAGCCGACCCCCTTTTGCCTCAACCCAGTTTCGGAAGCTGTCGGAAAGGGCAGAAGACCCGCGCTTGTGAAAATTCACTTGCCGTTTCCCCTAAAACTCTACACTGAATCTGCTGCACACCAGAGAATTCCGGACCGGACCTTCCCTCGCCCCGCAGCGGAGACCGGACCTTCCCTCGCCCCACAGCGGAGTGTCCTCAGCATTTGGCGCAGCAGAGCCCCCCCCCCAATTTCAGAGAGACCAATTGATTTGTCTTGTATTGGTCATACATCCTGCCCAGGAGCTAGAGAAAAGTCTCACTCCTTTAAAGTCACAGCAGCTGCAGGGTCTGACTTTAGTCCAGGTGGAGCAGGAGAGGTGCATGACAACCATCTAATAGAGATTTCATTCAGTTTAAGACCAATTACTGCCTACACTTTCAGCGACATGCAGCACTTAACAGCTCTGTATTTGAGACCGATGTGGTATCTGTTGCCTTCCACTGAACCCCTTGACGTGACCTGGAACAGACTACGGCCCGAACCAGGGCCTGGTTCCACTCCTCACAGCTTCTGTGCACACAAATTGTTACCAGACTGGGCCCTTTTATATTCCACACTGACATGTGGAATCGACCAGACCCAGATAAACGATGGGATTGCCTGTGCCCACAGAAGTGGTGCCTCCTATCGGAGACCATCGAAGGGGCCGAGTCAGGGGGCAATCGGCCCGACATGTGCAGACGTTCGTATTGTTCTGTGTGCGTTTCTGCAAGTGACTGGGGCACGCGATCTGCAGTGCTTTGATGCAGCACACCACAGATATTTCCACTTAAAGTATACACTTCACTGCAAGGGCCCCCTACCCCCCCCAAAAAAGGCTGGAATTCGAATCCACACTGGTCAATTCATCCGTTGCCAAAGGACTAGTTTTACCATTGGCTAAAACCAGGAATCCCTTTTTCTCCCACACTGAAACTGGGAGCAATGAGTTAAACGGTGAATTAGAAACATTCTGGATCTTAGCATAGTGTTTAACAGCACATCTCATTAAATTATGACTGGACTTTCACACATCCACAATTTACTTGATTTAAGCCAATCGGCATGTGATTTACAGTACAAACACACTCCGACCAGTCAACTGGGTCAGAAAGTCTGGCAGATTTCTCTCAGTTACACAGAGGCAGTGTGTACCATCAGGCAAACTACAGTGTTAATGTCATAGCATCTTCACCCACCGCAGCCAGCATGGAACAGCTCTAATTGGAGGAATTAGAGAGAGCTGAACAGACTAACAGTTGGCAGGCCACTGCTGGGCTGGAAGTGAGGGAACACAAATGGACCAATCGTTTTAATCCTAGGTGAAACAGAGCGATTTAAATAAGTCACCAACAGGGCGAATTACAGTGTGAGGAATTCCACAAATGGTCACACCAGGTACGGACATTTTCTTAACGATTATGTTTCTTCTTAACACTTTTTCTACAGAGTTCGAAAGATAACTTTTGGCTTAGCATTCACTTATAGATCGCCACTAAGCCGGAGCCTAAGATTTACAGGTCTGAACAAGGAGCTCGTCGTTTCACAGCGTGGTAAGAAGGCTTTTTAATTATACACAGTCCCCACTTAAGCAGAATTATTTTCCATGCTTTAATGATGACCAGCCTCAGTGACAGAAGCGGCCACACGCATTCCTGGCCTCACCACCACATGGCCAACACCTCGGTCTACCCACACAGTCGTTACTTTGTTACACAGTGTGAAGACCATCTGCACACCAATGCCTACAGAAGCCCTCTCTGCACACCCCATCAAATCCAAAGATGAAAACGGTAGAAACACCAGCATCAGGCACAAGCCCAAAATGTGTGGTCACAGGCTGTCATCAGAGCATAACTTCTTACAGGTGATCGTGTTCTTCAAATCAGACATATCTGGACATTTGTGTGGGTAAAAATATATGCTAATCAATAAATGATTTTTAAAAAAGTGCTTTAAGACACGAATAAAATGACACAAACACACTAGGCAATACAGAGTTTCTTTCCAGCGTAAAAATAGAACAGTATGAAAGTGTGCCGGAATGAGGTTAGTTCAGGTACAGTTAGTCAGAGGGGAGCCAGAGAAAACCTGGTCGTTTTCCAAGCCGCTGACTCTCACTCCTCACTCCCATGGGCTACACTGATATATTAGAGAAGGGAGCCGTCATTCATCTGCTGACTAGCTGAACATTGACCAGAGATGTTGGTTGCTAGGAGAGGAGGTAAGGGAGCTAGTAAGAGGTTTGGAGTAAACCTTGATGTGGGCCAGGTGAGGGAACAGCGGCACAGGGCTACGCCATCACACAGATCCAATTAACCCACACGCAGCGCGAGTCCACAGGACCCAATGACTAAAGTGAAGGCCAACAGGACTCCATGCAAGCTAACACAGAGACTAATGAATGAACCAGATCCACATGCCGTTCTGAGGCAAAGTAGTTCAGCTGGCCCAAGCCCAGTTTATTATTCAATTTCATATTGTGTGTGAGGAGAGGCTACACTCTGCCAATGTGACATGCGTGCAAATGCTAGAGTGCAAATCAGAGCAATTTAAAGAAAAGGAGATGTGTGTGTGTATATATATAGATATATGCAAACAATTACTTAGAATGCCCACTCCTTTTTTTTGTTGTTGTTGTTGTTGTTGTTCCCAGGGTTTTGATTTTAATAATCTCCACTCTTAGGGGTAAAGGAGGGGAACACAGCAAAAAGCATTTTGAATAAAGGAGGCAATATTATAAAAGCATTACAACAACACCCCCCATACAGCTAAGGAACAATGAAGGATTACTCAGCATTACACTTCCACTCCCTGCGCAGGTACACAACCTGTTGCTTGGGGGCAGTCCCGACTGATGTTCAACCAGAGAATCCCACTGCCGTTATGGGAGGGGCAGGAAGAGAGGCACTAAAATTGTCCCATGACACACTCCTTGTTCTAGTCATTACCACCTCCCAATACAGAAACTTTGTCTTTCACTGGTGAACTTAATGGTACGTCACAAAAATTTGCCAATGCTAACAAGTTTTGAATCCCCTGGTATTTTAAGTCAGAGGTCACAAGCATGTTACTCAAGCGTCTTTAAAGAATAACAAAAAAGAAAAGAAAGACAAAACCACACCTTTGCAGCGCCACACGCCCATCAGCGCACAGAGGATGTCCATTGCCACTGACTAAGCACTTAAAAACTACACGGTGCTACGTGGTATTCCACAAATGCAACTCTCTCCCTCTCTCCAGGGAACGGGGCATCCAAGACGGACGACGGAGAGAGGCAGCTGCCCCAGTAGCATGCCCCTCTGTGTTCTCACTTTAACGGGGCTTACACTCAGCAAGTAGTCTGTCAGCAGATGCTTTGACTCTTTGCTTGCAGAAACATAATAAGGCTCAACAAACGAGTCACAGTTTTACTACAGAAACCAGTAACTGTGTTGTTACTCATTTCCTGTATCGCACCTCCTCATAAACACAAAGCACACTGGAATCTCAGAATATTTTCTCACACACAAATTTTTAGTCCCACCATTAGCATACAATCATTAAATAATTACTGTGTTCCACACATAACATCTTGTCAACAGAAGACAAAAGAACAGACATTTCTTCTACAGAGTAAAGCTAGTTAGCTACATAATATGCAGACAACACCACTACCTGCAAGGTACATAGACAAAATAGTATAATAAAAGATCAAAAAAAGTTTGGATTTGAGTTTAGAAGCTAAATAGCTAGCTATCCAACAATATGAGCACAGTTTACAGGAACTATATAACGACGTACACCAATACCCCAGATGCACACCACCAACCAGCCTCTCCTCTGACGAGGGACCTCTAAAGATAAACAAACTAAATATTCATTCTCCTACACCATCACCAATTGTCCGCATCAGTCTGTAGTTTTTGGCTCAAATTGGCTCCAAAGATTCATGGCATTTTTAGAGCATTACCTTAGCTGCGTTTCAGCAGGCAAAGACAGGAAAACACAACGAATGCCTCGGGGAAACTTTGCCAGAATACTAAAGCAAAAAAACCCACAGTTTTCAATTTAATCCCTGGACTAGTCATTTAGCCACTCCGTAATCCACCAGACTGGTAGTGGGCCCAATAATGACACTTAAAGGACACCCATAATGATTAGCCTTTGGTTTCACTGTGAGCAACAGCTACCATTTCATCGCATGCTTCCACCGCGTGGAAAAGTAATCATGTGGAGCTGGGTCCATAAAACAGGAGATGGGAAATCATTACTTTGCATGGGTGACATATTATCATACCAAGCAAGCCAGTTAGAGCCACCAACAACACTGCGAATTTCGGTCTAACCCCAACCACAACAAACTGCTCCTGCTTTTTCCTATCACACCTTTAACCATACAGTCTTGTGAAATAGCCAGATGTTACAGTTATGCATCATACGGCGTAAAAGAAATACAGTAGAACGCAACAGAAGTGACCTTTAAGTGGCTGGTGGAAACATACAGGCAAAAAAATTTGTCAGTAAAAGACGTGACCCAATAGCATCAACATTTTGACAAAGGGGGGGAGTTAGAGAAAGAGAGAGAGAGAGAGAGAGAGAGATCACCGTCACCAGCATGAACCACTGCAAGACCCAGGACAACTAAAAGCATTCTTTCTGCACTGACTGTGCCCATCTGGAGACACAACTTGCACATACTTGTGTTGGGCAGGCAGGAGCAGTCCTGGGAGCAGAGTCTGGGGCTTACTGGAAAATGATCAGCGACGTCTCAGACAGGTCAAGGCAGGTCTTCTCTAATGGCTCCACCTGCACCATTAGTATTCCGCTGCACTGAAGCCGTGACAGCTTTTTCTGTATGCGTTCAGCACGTCACCTCAAACCAACAAACACGCACCTCCTTAACAGGAACATCTCTACACACACACCCACAGCCAGTCTGTCACGATCAGTGGTTGCCAGGACAGGAAAAGACACTCAGGACTTAATCATAACACCTTCACCCAGCGCGAGTTGATTGCAAGTCCAGGAAATATCTGCTTCTGGTGCATTATGACAAAAATCCAAGAAGCGGACGAGAATGACGCCTTGCTTACAAGATTCATATTGCAACGCCCCCCCCTGGACATGGGTTGTCTGACATAGGAAACATATGCTTATCAATGAGTTTGAGAACTTTCAGTGTGGCGTGGCAAAGAATTAGTCACCACTCTACCCATAACTAGTTCTCTACATATTGAGCATGTTTACAGTCGCATATCATTTGCACGACCTGTCTACGGGTTAATATGAATAAATATCAAAGTATGCGATCTCTCTTAGCGTTCAATTCTTGTCGACAGAGCCGATGCACTTTGCCATTAGTAAGGATCAGTCCAATCGAAAGTAATGACAATTATAGTCGACATTACTTAACATTATGACGCATTGTGTATGTCAAAACCAGTATCCCTGACCCCAGATTACCGTACAACGGCTTACTCTCTAGCGGGCCGCTAAAATTATATTATAGACAAAAACATGCTGAACTGTGTAATTAAAGTAGAGTTAGCTCTTATGTTAAAGGACACGCTGATCGGCACGCAACAAAAAAGCTCATAAAGTTTAAATTATATACTAGAAAACCACTACATATTGTATGTACAGAACAACGCTTATTTTCAACATTTAGAAAAGAAAACCATTATTATTTTTAATCGCCAGAACCCTTGTATGCGGTCGCCAAGACATTGTTATTTGGGAGAACATTTACTTTCCTGTTCACAAACCAAAATGCTCCAGAGAGTACTCGAACCCACAGTTCAGGTTCCACACCGCACCTCCCCGAACATAAGTTAGGCGGACACGTAGTCGTTGTTACAATGTAACAATGGTTAGTTTACACAAAAGTAACCCACTCCACAATTTAAGACAAACAGTTCCCCCGAAACAAGAAATGGTTACATTAGCTGTCTTGAAGCTAACCCTTAATTTCACAGAGCGCTCATTTGTTGCTATAGACCAGAGTGGATGTGTTACCTTCTGAAGACAGAGTGGAAAACCTAACCGTCTACCGATCGCAACAAATTCAGCAAACTCCCCCGCGCGTGACTACTCTTGACGATAAGGTTGTAAAACTCTGCAGTAGCCCCAAATGGCTCGAAAACAGCTGTCCTAGCAACCCGCCACACTCGAGCACCTGGTTTTAACCGCAGTCCGGCGCATAGTGGAGGCTTCCTTTGGCTGCGGCAGTGGAGCAGGGGAAAAGGAGGAGGGGGGAGGAGGAGAGGGTAAAACTTGCCGCAGTTCGGAGTTATGTAGATAGCCACTTCGTGTCGCAAATTAAATCAAACGCAGAGCCGGAGTTACCAATACTTTCGGTTTTCTGGTTAGGCCAATTCAAAAGTAAAATAATCATATACCCATACCTTCCCATATGAGAACGCGCGATATTTTCCCAATTCTCATTCGGTTGCTGTCCTTAACTCAGCGCGGACGGAGTCACTCCTTGTAAGGAAAAAAACAACTTATTTTCAGATTCGTCTTAATACGACGAGTGGTAATACGACTGAGGGTATTTTCTTCTAAACAGCGCCGTTCTTATCTTTTTCCTCTCTCTGCACTGCAGTCAAACCATCACATTCCACTGAATCCCTAACAATGAAAAAGGTGGGCTTTCCTCACCGCGCAAAGACCCACCCCTCAAGCGACTACGTAGGCTCCGACCACCAAACGAAACGCCCTCCCCGGCTGATAGAAATAAGCGTCTCCAACAGGAACCGGCGAGTAAGACAGAACACATTTCACAAGTTAAAAAAAAAAAAGAAGGAAAAACGGGTTAGTCTTTTTTGATAAACCTGCCCACAGCTTACATTTGCTGGTTCCCGCTTGTTGTCCTTAACTAACACCAATTTCTATGCCCAAAAAAGGACGAAAATCTGCAAGACGACGATGGGAGTTCTCGTTCGAAATAGTTTCGATAAAAAGAATGGAAGAAAACATGAAGAAGAAAAAACGGGACTTTTGTCTTGCTCTCCGTAGTACGTTTATAAGACGGGTTGGGCTTTTGGGTAGTTGGTTGCGAGAACCGGATAGGCGAAGGGGGAAATATTTATATAAGTTTAGAAATAGTTTAACGCGGAGTAACTGTTGTCAGTTATTTATCAACCAGTTTTCCAAGTTTAATGGGCGACTACAACACCCAGTGGACGTCTATAATGTGTAGGCTAGTTGAACAACCAAAACAATTTGTATCAAACTATTGTCAATTTCGATCAAGTCAGGAATTGTTTTTCTTCTTCTTTTTTATTTTTATTTTTTAAATTTGTACCAGAATATGTAGACATAGTGGGTTAAACAACACTCGTTGTCAAATATGTGAAAATACTGCAAAACTGATTTTATATTATTTTTCAGTCCATTTAAATTAAAGTAAAAAATAAAAAATAAAAATTCAATTCGAATGACACGATAATCAACGGGCGAATACCTCAGCCAATAACAGTATACTGTGTACAACGTATGGGAAGAGCCGCTGGAACACCACGAGAATGTAGCATTGTAAACCTTATCATATTTATAATCTTATTTTTTATTCCTTACATTCCTTTCCCCCCCCCCCCCTATTCCTTTCTTTGCATTCCACATTTGTCTGATATTTTCTTCTTGTTTTCATCATAAAGCACACAATTTGCAACATTTCTATGCAACGATGGCTATAATGTTATATTTTTACTTGCTGAATTTGTTTATAGCATTTCTGTCATATATTTAGCTTCCGTGGCTTTCAATGTCAAACGGTCAGAAAGCTATTAAGTTATCATAATGGCATCTGTTATGTTTCGGGGTCACTGCAGCTGCTGCTGCTGCTGCACGTGCCCGTCACTTTGTCCAGATCGTGCACCCCTCCCCTGGTGGCGCACGCGAGTCCAGAATCCTGGCGGGTTTCTTGTCCTCTCCGGTTCTGATCAGCTGCATCCTCAAGCATTGTGCTCATCAGGATTCAACAGCCCTGTGTTCTACTGGCGAGTGTGATGTTGTGTCTGTGAAAGCAAACACGGGAGTGAGAGGGGCTCCGTTTTGCCAGCATTTCCCTGGGATATTCTGGTTTATTCTGTCTGACGGTCCCCACCATGGTCCCCACTCTTGTGCACGTGTGTGCGTGAGGGAGAAAGAGATGGTCTGCATTTCCCACAGAAGTGCATCTGTGTGCATGCACAAGTGCATGCTTTGCGTGTGCGCGTCCACACGTGCATGCTTTGCGTGTGCGCGTGCACGTGCACTCATGGCTGCCCGAGTGTGTGCGTGCGTGCAGATGTGAGGGAGCGAGAGATTGATGAAGGTGGCTGGGGAGTGAGTGAACAACAGAGAGGTTTGTTTTGCGCATGAACACAAAAAACCCTATTTACTTTACCCAGAACGTCATCCATGTGTATAATTTATTTCCCTTTTATTTATTAACTTATTTTTTTTACTTTAAAAACAAAATCCCCCCTACCTTTAGGATAAGATGAAGGCTCAAGCTGAAAAAATTTAGTTAAATAGACGTCGCAGCCCTCTTTGAATTCAAATATATAAGCTTTTGGTTACAGTTCGCGTGATGCCTCACTTCTGCAAATGAAACCCCAACACACTGGGTGAAAATATCAAAGCCCGAGGAAGAATCCTGTTCACCTCCCGTTGGTTTGAGGGATAGTGAGTGCCATTCTTAATGTTTGAGGTTCGACCATCCTTTTTCAGTCTTTTAGTGACAGTTATTTTTTCAGATAATGTCCAGCTACTGCTGCCTGAGTGATCAGATTCAGTATGTATCACACAAAAAATGGTGATTTGCATAAGGTGAGAGAGTCTCACGTTGGGCAGGGACAACTTGAGTTTCTCCGACCAAATTGTGTTATCAGCTGATATCGCATTGTGACGTTTGTAGCGGGGAAGGCACGACGTGGACAGAGAATGAGGGCCATAAACGGCAGCTGTGTGGCGGACAGGCCAAAGGCTCCTCCCTCCACCACACAAAAGTGCCTGTGAGTGGCCCTGCCTGAGCCAATCATGGGGAAACCCTTGGACAGAAACTCGTCACCTGTTCCGGCTGCTTATCGTGAATTCGCCTGTTATTAACATGGTGCGTCAGCCAAGCAGAGTTTACCCTGTCCCCTCGTGCAGCAGAGAAACAAAACAGGATGCCGTCTCTACTGGGCGATGCTGGAGCTCTGCACGGTGGAAATATTTTAATACGAGCAATTGAGAAGTATGCAGTTCTTTATGGCAGGCTCTGTTCATTTATTCATGTTTACTGGGGTCAAAGGGCATTGTAGAAGAGCTGACAGCATAGAAATCAAAACCAGACTCTTCATTGTCTTTGAAGGTGGTGGCATAACTTGGGTGTTGAATTTGTGTGACTTTTCACACAGATTACTTGATCAAGCTCATTCAAGCTATCCAAATGGAAATTAGCAAAGACCAAGGCCATTTCCCAGAACATGGAATTGTCCGTTACTAATGCAATACGGTTACGTTGGACTGTAATGGAAGATTTTTCACTATACAGAAATACCTTTTTTTAACCTGACATTAGGCAAACAAAGGAATGTGTTGCCTTTTTCTGGCCTATTACCAGTGAAGAAGGCATTGTAATTTGTCTAGAGCTCGGGTGGATAGGCAGACACCTGACAATGGCAATGCAGATTAATATCAGTGTCACTGTCACCTCCACAGCCATGTCTTTGGACAGCTGGCGGTAGTGTGTGTCCGTCTGTGTCTGTGTGAGTGTGCGTCTGTCTGTGTATGTGTGTCTGTGTGTGTGTGAGTGTGTGTCTGTGTATGTGTGAGTGTCTGTCTGTGTCTGTCTGTGTATGTGTGAGTGTCTTTCTGTGTCTGTCTGTGTATGTGTGAGTGTCTGTCTGTGTGTCTATGTGTGAGTGTCTGTGTGTGTATGTGTGTGTCCGTCTGTTTGTCT
>JAOVYW010006784.1:0-11276 GCA_025775045.1 Hiodon tergisus
TATTACAAAGACAAACAATACAACATATTTGCCTTCAACAATAAACACAACCGGCACATAGAACACGCTATATACACCGTTAGAGTCTCGGGAGCCAGGCTTCCTAGCAGCCCCCGCGGGGATGGCTTTAGCCCATTGGCGGGGGAAGCGCTCCTAGCCATCCCCGCTACAGTATACACAGGTTTCCAGCCTCTTGTGAGGGAAGTAATCTAGATGGGAAATACTAGGCTGTAGCATCTGTTAGATACCAGGCTGCTAGCCCATTTACAGCCTTAAGCGTTAACAGAAGTAACTTAAAATCAGCCCACTGCCTAATTTGCAGCCAATGTAATGAAGCCAACACCGTTATGCCAACACATCTTTCATATGTCTAGTAAGGTGGATTCTCATCAACCTGTAATGTATTTTTGCAGATAATTTAGCGTTAAAGTAATCAAGTCTGGATGTAACAAAGGGGTGGATGATTTTCTCTGCATCCTGATCGCCTAAACATGTGTAATCTTGGCAATATTCCACAAGTGGTAGAATGCTCCTCAAGCGTTATCTTCATTATGACGTTCAAAATAAAGCTTCAATAACACACCTTGATTTAGCGAATAATGTAACCCCAGCCCCTCAGTTAAATTTTAAACCATGTTTGAATTTGGTCGGTTTTCCTGTTAAATCAACGTAAATGTCCCTTTGCACAAACATCATTTAGCTTGGCAGTTGGCAAAATAAGCATTAGGCGAATCGCCAGGACCATATTATGCAGCACGAAACGGTGGTATTACACACTTCGCCTTACCATTCACTTGCGTTGCTTTCAAATGAAAAATAACGGCCAAGAGGCTTCCTCAGGGTAGCCAAATCATTCAAAATCCCCGTTTTCTGACGCGTAAAAATCTAGTTCCTACTGAGATACTGTTGCGTCTCATTATTGGTGCTCAGTTATTTGACTCCTGCACGTTTAATTGCATGCTTAATTGTTGTTCAATCATCGGTCTTGGAGTAAGACGGAATGGTAACTGACTCAAAATACTGCCATAGTGTCAACCTCCCATAAAGAATTTATATTAGAAACATTCTTTAGTTGTGTCGTCCCCTGAAGACTACGTAACGTCACTGAAAAACTGCTACGATTGAAGGTGTTAACTTGCAAACGTCGAATGCACGTCGAACGGTCCACAATAGCGGTAAAGTTTCAAAAACTAGTAACACTACACGACGGAAGGAGTTACTGAGAGATGATTTACTGAGGATTATTTGGCAACCCAGCAAGAGACTCTCATGGTGTAGAATAGACAGACGCCTTCCCCTTCCTTACCTCAACCGGCACAGATGGTCTCATGCTTGGCTATGCTGTCAAACGCTTTCAGCTGTTGTTGGCTAAGAAGGATAGAAACTCCGATAAGAAAGTTTCTAGGTGACATTATGCCAAAGCTGTTACTGGCAGACTAATAAAAACATTAAATATATAGGAGAATTCATCCTAGACGGGAAAAAGTTACAAAACTAGTAAATGGAAGAAAATACCATTTATCTCTCTGGCTAGATACGTTTTTGGACGTCTGATTTTAAAGTCTAAACGAACATATGTGCTACTTCTCATAGTGTGAATAAGCAACTAAAGAAAAATAAAAGAACCTTTAAAATCAAGACGTATAACTAACATCGAATACATTGCATCTTTGTCGGAAACGGGACAAAGATGTTTCTAAAGAGGACTAACGGTAAATTGTTTAGCTTGCAGTGCAGCATCTTTTGAATTTAAAGACATTGGACGACATTGTCTTGTATTTGGCAGCTCTCTTGGGTGTCTATATTATTGTCACGAGGATAAATCCACACAGATAAATAGGAAAAAGGTAAGTTTTTGTTTTACTAGAATTTTTATTTTACTGAAAAGGGTCCGATTTTGTTCCACTTGTTTGAAACAAAAGTCTATATTCAGCGTAAAATATACAAGATTTGATTTGTAAAAGTTAGCAAGTTGTACTTTTGGTTATATTACAGGTAGTAAATCAACAGTTGAACAACTTTAGTGGGAATATCGGTGGAAATTATTTTTGGCTAAATGTGAATGTGTAATGCATCGGCAATCATTGATTTTTCATTTGCACTTGGTCCCAACCAAATAAACCAATAATTAAAAATAAAGGGTTAGAGTTAGAAATATTTTAAAGATTGTCACAACGAAACCTTGCACTTGCATTTTGGTATACAAGCTAGCTATAAAACCACGGCTAAAGTCGAGGAAGCGAGTGATCTAACGCAATAAGCTGGTTAAATGCATTTTTCCTGCCAGTTTTTGTAGCGATCGCCATAATTGGGTGAGATTATGTGACTGAATTCCCATGTTTCTTTTTCACTGCTTTACCCTAGTCTTACAAACCAAGTTACAAATTCGTTGAAACCTTCACGAAGACCTGCTTCATGACCCCTAATTAAGCTTAACGTAAACGCATGAGGCAAGTTTAAATGTTGTTCTATGCACCCTACAGTTATCATTTGTCGTGGAAATATTAGCAACAATAATTGTATAGTTACTGCATTGCTCTTTGCTTTCATTTAATGTGAAGGCGTTCCTTGCTTTCTGTTTACACCATTTTAAACAACTCTTTGTGCTAAATGATGGAACAGCTGTCCCACCTGGAAACTTAGAAATTGATATCTATAAATAAAAAGGCTGAGGCTGCTTTGTTCATCATACAGCTGTCAACATCCCGTGGTGTGTCAAACAGAAAAGACTTTCTTTTAACAAATTTTAAAGGAAAAATATGACTGGAAATTGACTTTTATTGTTATTTAATTGAATTACATTTTTCATGTTAGATGAAAAGCTGCCGTGGATGTTTCTATGAATTGTGAACTCCCAACATTGACTGACGGGACAGAGTGGATTCTAGGTGTAATTCTATCAGCTCTGGAGATGTGTCCGGTGTTTGGGGTGTGGTTGCTTTCTTTGCAACACATGGAAGCAATCCATGTTTTCTAACCTGGTCTGTGTCCATTTTAAAATCACGGTTATTTTCAAGTGAAAATCAAGTGATTTTTCCTTTTGTTTTTTTCCTATATTACTAGCTAGGGTTATTGCATTGTGTCTATTTCCCTTTAACATGTTGATCTTGAGGGTGTTGAGACCACATGGTTGTCTAGAGAAGTGGCCTTGCTGGAGGCTGTTTAGTGGTAGCGGGTGTCAATGCTTTGAGGTGTAATGATAGCCTAGATCCTCTGTGGTAGAGAGACATTTAGTCTCTAGTTACTTACCAGACAGCCTGGACCAGATGGCTTTGCCTGGGAAAATCTCATCTGGTGTTTTCTCCCGTTTTCAAAAGCTCTTTTTGTAAAGTGAATGTGAAAATTAGAAGCAGACTTACCCCACAGAAAACGGGTCACTGCAGCCAGATGTAAAGAATGTTGCAATCTGGCTCAAATATTCTTCAGGCTACAGTTTTTTTGATTTATTTATTTATTTTTGAAGCAATAATGTCAGATTTAAGAACATCAATTAATCTAGGGCTGACTAATTCGTAACACAGCCATCATTAGAATGTTTTATCTGTCCAGAATTTAAATGTCAAATTAGGCTATATTTTAATATTCTTTTTGGATTCTTAAATTCTGATCCTTCTATTTATGAAAAGTTTGAAGCATTTTCCAGAGAATCTGGTGACACAATGTGGCCATAGTTCTGACAATTTTCAAAGGAAGGCTTCCCCATTCAGAAACAAAAATGTACTGTAGCCAGTCACCCTATGGCAGAGAATTATGTAAGCCCACACATCCCCAAAGGCTATTATGCATAACTAATATTTGGCCAAAAATTATGTGCATTTTTGTAAGCTTTTAAATTAAAGGCTGCAAATATTCAGCCTGAATTACCTCCTTTCTACAATTCTTGGGAAATAAAAGTCAATGGTATTCGGTCTTAATAGAAACACGGCTCTATGTGTCATAGAGAAGTTGGTGTAGTCTGTGACATGCAGGCACACTTTTAAGACCCAACAAATGTGTCGCCACGCTCATATCTGTCGTCGTACTGCTTGGACCTTCCTTTAGGAAGACGATCTGGTCTGATCTTCCCAGGTTAGTCATGACTTTCACCATCCACCCAGAGTGGACTAATCTCCCCCTTTGGCACAATTGATATTATCATTCCAGATTTTCCTAACCGAGCCTCTCTTTACCCTTGTTTTGGCTGAAAGTAACTTCACAGCTACTGAGCTTAGTCCTAATGCCCAGATCAGACCTCCTTATACGGATAACTTTGTGTCTGTAGATCAATATTCACCCATCCAAGAAATAAAAATAGTCCTTTAATTGACTCAAGATTGCCTTAATAATACCGAAGGACTGGGAGTTGATTTGTCCTTGCAACAATATACAGGTGGTTCCTCCAACCCACCAGTCTCCCAGTCATTGATGTTTAACACTGTAGGCCTCACAGCTTGTTTACAGGAGGGTCAGCACTGATTGGAGGAGAGGTGCGCCACAATGCCAGCATTGCTAGCCTACAGTTGCCTGGAGGTAGACAGAGATACTTGTTTGCCTGTAGATAATTTGGACCCACTTTACAACTGTCTGTCCCTTGCGTCTCAGGAGGCAAATGACATGATCCAGATTCAAGTCAGCATATCTGAATCATAGGGCTCAGTCTTTATTTTGAAATAGTCATAGATCTATTTAAGAGTTAAGTGAACCTTTAGCTAAACATTACTGCTTGGTCAAATTTGTTTGACATATCTTTAACATTTTAGAACTTTTGTATTGTAAATGTGTGTGTGTGTGTGTGTGTGTATATATATATATATCCTGTTCATGCTTCCACTGTATTAACCACCTAAACCTTTCTCCTTCGTGACAGGCCTAATCAGAAGCAGAACTTTCCCTGTGTTTAACTAAACACTTTCAGCCACTGCATAGTTTTTTTTACACATTCTCCTGTAACATTTACTTGCAGTTACAGTACAGTTTGTATTGCGGGAATTAGTGTAAATTTAATATGTAAAATCAGCTATCACAGCGTGTGCATTTTTTCCTAATTGAAAAAACACATGGTAGTGCAGACAGGTGCTCGATGGAGACTATGTGATGTCAGGAAGGCACCATCGATGGTGTGGCGTAACGTGACTCCTGTTAGGGCAGTAGGGCACGGGGGCTTCAGCCACACTTAAAGCCGCAATAATTCAATTTGCTCTACCCAACAACGAGTGGTGAGCCCATAAATAAAATCCTGTGGTGTCTCCACTTAGCGGTGGCCGGGACAGGGTGAGTGTGCGAACAGTGTCGAGGGCGACTGCACTGATATCGTGAAGTGGTTCATTTGTAAGTGACAGAAACTGGGATGGGGGGGGCAGTGGTGAGCGCGGAGCGTTTTTTGGTCGCCTCTGAGTTCTAGTCTTTTTGAGTTACACCCCATTCTCATCAAAAACATTTTGCGTGTGTCATTCACTGATTAAATTTTTTTTTTAAGAAATAGATGCGCTGTGAATCAAGTGCTCAGATTTGTTGATCCCTGTAGGTGGTGGGTAGGATCCTACGAATAGTGGCAGAGGAAGAAGACCACGATGAAGTCCCAATTCATTCATCTCTGCAAGATCTGAACACCCTCTGTCTCTGCTCAAGCGCCCTTAATTTTTTACAGCCCTCTTTCAGCTGAAATCCAAAAAAACTGAGCCAAATCATATTTTATTTGAAAGATGGGAATTGTTTGGGAGCATCGTCCTACTTTATGTAGTATGCAACAAGGTTTAATCTAGGGCAGTCTAAGGCATCCATTATTGTAATAAAGGTAGAGGCAAAGGGTTATGTGTATTTATATTTATAGTATTTATTACAGGTACTAAACTAACTCTCCTTTGATTACAAAGAGGGACTACAATTAGATTACAGGGTCTGAAGTTTTCTCTGGCGGTGATCTGTCTGCCAAGCTATTAATGTGTTTTCAAAGAAGGCTGACTGTTAGGTGCTTCAATATTTATTCTCCCTCCCTAGTCACAGCCCTTTCCAAGGTGCATCCCAGCACCGGGTTGGATTAGTATTATTAACAGATGGCCAGTGTTAACACAACAGTTTGTGGACTTTTTTTTAGCTGGAAGAGGAAATTAATATGAAGGGCCAATAAACTGACTGATGAATGGTTATTCTCTGCTGAGATAACCTATGGAAGATCCATTCATCTTGGCCTGGTTTCTGCTTTCTTGTCATTTAGAGAAGAGAGAGTCTTGATTGGGTCTGTGTGGGTGTTTGTGTGTTTAGTTTGCCTATGGATACTGTCCCTTTCCTCAGGTCTTGAACCACAAATTCGTTGCTTGTGCGTATGGCTGAAAATCGTTCTCTCTGTGTCGCAACGTTCGTCACGCCATCTTTTTCTCCGCTTTGAGGGAGCTCTCTGCAAACTGGATGTTCAAAGGCTCCCATTGTTCTAACCTTTCTGAATTGGCCCCACGTTGAGTAGCAGTTCAACCATTCTTTATTATCATTTTTAATAAATATTTGTTGACAGATAAAATTTTATAAAGTTTAGTAATTGTTGAAAAATATATCGTACTTTTATTCCTTTTATTTATTATTATTTATTGATACCCTCTCCTTTTAAACTGCCTATTTATTTTTATGGCAGATCTCTGAATTGAGTGTCTTTCATATTGAGGCAGTCAAGATGTCTCATATTATGTTAGCCGTTGCCTAATGAAGACCACAGGGGGCCACAGAACACTTGAAAGAAGTAATAAAAGTATATTCCAGACTTTCAAGCTTAGATAAATACTAAATGCCATGTATGATTTCCCTCTCCGGATTCTGACTCTGCAATGTATTACTGCTGCTTTGAATTCACTGCCCCTCTTTTGACACAGCTAGAACTTAGAACTCCAAGTTCACAGACTAATGGCCGTGTGAATCTGGCCTCATTTGGAATGTCTTCAGGGCCAGAAAACAACTAGGGACTCTTTGTGAAGAGTGCTCGGTGCTTTCCGTCAGCCTATTGAAAACTTCCCCTATTGAGCCTTGAAAAGAGTTTTTTTTTAAAGAGTGGGTGGTAAGAGGAATGATGTGTCAAAAGGGGAGTTTTTACCGTTGATGGAAGAATAAGAACCAGGGGAGGATCAGCAGGACAACCAATGTCACTAATATGGCAAACATCATAGTTTTTCTCTATGAAGGTGTATGTGTGATATGTGAGAAGCACTTTAGATTTATTCAAAGTTTTTTTTTGCTGCTCTTCTCCGAACGGGAGTGGTGTTCTCCATGGCACATCCAACGAGGTTCTGTACCCCACCGGGGGGCAGATGCAGCCCACTGCTTGGATAGGGCCTGCGCTTGATTAATGGCGAGCCGTTTCATGTGAGAAAGGAAACCCTTTCCAGTTTATTTAGCGGCCATGAGGGGCTTGACATAGCTTTTTAAGACGGGCGCTGCGGGGAGACGGAAGGGGGAGGTGGGGCGGAGGCGGTGTTTCCGCCACTAAACACTCATGCGCAGCAGTCACTGTCTTCCTCAGCAGGACAGAAAAGTTCCTTCGGTTTGCTCTCTTTCTGTCCTCTCGTTCCCACCGTTTTGTTTCTGCTCATTCGTCCATGCTCTATAAACAGAGCAAAACCAGCAGAATTAACACAGTGGCTATTAAGCAGTTTTTTTGTACTGCTGTATTGTTCTAAAGAGCCAATTTGCACAACACTCTTACATAAATCGGCTCAACCGTTTGGTGTCTGAAATTTTAACGGGGGGGGGGGGAAAGAAACCCTCTGTTTTTCTTCTCTGGTTATGTCAGTTCAGAGAAGGTTGCAAAACCATTGGCAAGGGACGAGGGAATTGAGTCGTAACTCAGATTATCGCTCGTTTCTCTTGCAAAGGCCACCGATTTTGGATACTAGCAGGACTTCCTTTCATTTTAGAAAGGCTCAATCATTTTTTGGGCTTGATTTAAAGCTTCGCTTGTGATAATTAATACGAAAATTAATATTATCCGTTATCCGTTATCAGACTAAATGTTATCTGTATATTATTTACTGGCTCACATTTTTAACGCATTCAGTATTTTTTAACCCCAGAAAATGAGCTAACAAATGACTCGGGGTGAAGAACATTGTGGAAACGGGCACCCGATCTTGTTACTCATCTCATCCCTGCTGCCTCTCGGTCCCGCGGCATACCGTCCGACCCCAAAACCACGTCGACCTTCTCCCCCGTCAGCAGAAACTCAGGCGTTCACATTCAGTCTGTTACAATGAGTCAGATCATGCTGACTCAAGGATGACGCGGCATTAGTAACAGGTGTACTATGAGACGTTTTTTAATGAAAATGGTCAATTCTGTGGGTTTGTGCTGCACAGCGGCTCAGCGGTTGAGTTGTAGTCCCAGCTTCCCACCATTTCCTAGTCTGGACAAGGTCAAGAGAAACAAACGACCTGGAACTAAACTGCTGCTTTTCAGTGCCTTTGTTTGCAGAGGGGCAAGGGTCAGAGTCTCCTGACGGAGGGTGGAGGACGATCAAGTTCTTGGGAACCTAACAGTTACAACACTGTGGGAGACCTATGCTGTCCCGCCAAGTTTTAAGTCGTAGTTTAATCTATAATTTTCCCTACTGATATGACTTTTGCAGATCTGCAACAAAGATGTTTTGATAGGAGGCCTCGTCTTAGTAATGTTACTCCTACAGGGTTTTTTAAAGATGATATCATGGGTCTTATGTTCACCACGGAGAAGCGGCTGTCAGGACAGAATGGAGAGGGATGGTGGGGCCTCAGTCCCAGCTGGCGTCAATGAGACAGGCAGTCAGCGGGAGACTATCGCGTTCGCCCACTCTGCCCCGGTGCCAATCGCTGCGTCCGGCGCTCGACTGCAGAGTAAAGTTGGAGCCCAGCTGTCTTGTGTGTCTCCATAGGACGCCCTTGGAATGTCCGCTCCGAGCCCCACCCCCTCCACACCCAAACGAAAGATGCAGAAACCCCCGGGCAACGACTGTCCTCAGCTCCAGTGTCAGCTGTGCTTGTTAACATACACGCCAATTGCAAGGTCAGGAGGGGGTGTTATTTTTAGAAAGGTTCATTATCTCCAAAACATCCCTCTCCTCCTTAGCAAGGGGTGCACAAGTTAATTAATCCACATTTAAATTGCGTGTGGGTGAAAAAGCTGACGAAAAAAATGCTACCCACCGGCCAGTTGGTAAAATGTGTAAATCACAGTCCTTAGTGAAAGTCCCTTATATTTACGGTTTATTTCACAAGAGGTGTCGACGTCTGCTTTCCCACCAACAAATACCTTTTCCCCCGTCATCCCCTCTTTTATGTAGTGCAGTGCAGTGCAGTGTACCCAGCATGCCTCAGTACGAGGCCTGAGCCTGATCGCAGGCTTTTGTGCTGGTGAACAGAGACTTCATTCTGTTGGAGCCCAGACCCCGATCCGAAAGGGACAGGCACCCGGACACTGGAGAAGGGAGGCATGCTGGGAGGGTCGCTAGCAGTCAGGTGGCCGTCCCACTAACAGAGCAGGGTTATTTAAATAACTGCATATAAACCAGTCCCCTTTCTACATAGACCCCCTGATTAGGAGCCCCGTCTGGTGTTGTCACACACACAGTCCACATTCAGTACACTTAAAGAGATGGGGAGTCCAGGACCTGGGTAGTTTTTTCAGTGAAGAGATTTGTCACATCCAAAAGAATTTAACCTTGAATGAATGCGTCTGAGAATATAAGTGGAGGTTTTGAGGAATTTTGTCAAATCAGGGACAGCCTGGAGTCTCGGTCGAGAATCCATGCTCTCTGTGGCTTGGTGCTCAGTTGGGTCAAACTTATGAAGAATAAAGTATTATTCTAACGTTTTTACATGAAATGTCTTTCATTTCAGCATTGGACATAGTTTCCTTTCATCGGTCCTGCATCCTGACACACTCACTGAAAGCTGGAGAGAAGCCTGCCGCTGAGCTTCATTCCGACGGCTTGTCTGGGGGCTGTTTCCGTGTCATAAAGCTAAGCAGACGTATTGATTATCAGAGAGGCAGGGGCACTGGCTGAGCGCAGCAGCACTCCATCCTGGGAAATGAGAGAGTGAGCAAGCGGGTGGCAGGAAAGTTTCCAACCAACCCTCATTCTTTCCACGTCAAATCATGGGCATAGCTCTCGGCCTCCTTCTCTGTGAGAAAGACCAGAGAGCGAGAAAGAGAATGGGGCCCGGAGTCCGAGTGTTTTCCTCCAGCACAGAAAGCAGAACAGAGCTCTGTGGGAGGGATCGCAAACGATTTCCAGCTTCACCAGCCCCTAAAGCTAACCTAGCTGGGAGAAGTTTTGATGTGTAACCCCTGGGTCTCCTGTAGTCGGTCTTTGGGGTGAAACCCCATTTTTCTACATGGTTTAAAGTACTGATTTACTAGTCTGATGGTTGGTTCTAATGTTATGGCCAGGGTTGTTACTCCACAGTAGATTAACCACTGATAAAAAGCCTTCCAAGAGGTATTAAAATTTCTAAACATTAAATTTATTTTTAACAAGTGACATGTGGTTGGTCCTTGAAACCCGCTCAAAGACAAGCCAGTTGTACTTGTACCAAGACATAAATGTACAATAGTGCAATAAACCATTGGGTAAGATGACCCTGTGACGTAGCAGGCCGTGAAAGAAACGGCATCAATAGTGACACAGTGTTGGACACATAACACCCTACTGTACAGTACTGCATATGATTACAGCAGGAACACTAAGCACTTGTGTTTGATTCCACTCCTGGATCAATAAACAGATTGCTTGCCAGGTCAATCAGCTAATGCAGAAAAACTGTAAATGTAATGCAAAAGTGATTCATAGGTTTTAATGTCAATAAGATTTTAATAAAATTTATTTCAGGTTTATGTTGAAGTAAAATAGCGGTTTGTGGCTTATTTAGATTTTTATGATTAGGCCGGCCGGTCTCTGTGAACCGGAACACCCCCTGTGGCCCTCACAGCTGTGTGTTTTCTGGGATGGTCGTGTCCCCAATGTATCGGTGAGTGGCCTGGAAGCGGCAAGTGGGCGTAATCCGTGGCTCTCATTTGCATTAAAGGAGCCACGGGCAGCAGAACATGCTGGCGGAGTGACATGTGTCAGAATGAGACCAGTGTGCTAAACTACCTGTGGAGAGACCTGGCTCAAAACTATGTGGGTGTTGTTTCCTAAGCACCATCTCTGTTGTGGGTGTTGTTTCCTACTTGCAGCATCTCTGTTGTGGGTGTTGTTTCCTACTTGCACCATCTCTGTTGTGGGTGTTGTTTCCTACTTGCAGCATCTCTGTTGTGGGTGTTGTTTCCTACTTGCAGCATCT
>JAOVYW010006786.1:0-11275 GCA_025775045.1 Hiodon tergisus
TTATTTACTTCGAGCCGTGCTTGAAGCTGTTGATCTGTGAGCCACCTATCACGCAAGCTGTTGACTCTCAGAAACTTGTTTTCTGATTCTGTTGTGGCTTTGGGTCTGCCAGACCTCTTCCTGTCAGAGTTTCCTCTAGTTAGTAAGTGCCTTTTGATGGTGTATGAAACTACTCACTGACACCTTGGCTTTTTTTGCAATTTCTCTAATGAAAAGACCTACAATTTTAAAGGTTAAAATTGTCTGTTTGTCATCCTTTATTATTTGCCTTTTTCTCGCCATTATGAGAGCTAGTACTTCCTGCAGTACAATACTGTTCCAACACTGCTTTTATACAGACAGAGGGTTTGTAAGTAATCAACAAGATTTGGTACACTTTCAAGGCTTAATTTACTTACAGTGCTGCAGAACAGCTGTAACTTGTTCCCTGAATAAGGCCTGTACAACTCTGAAATATACATTATTTTTCAGTTTTTGGTAACCTAAACTTTTTTTAACCCTCTGGCAGTTTACCACTTACCTTTGTAGCATTTCAAGTTTTTCACTGGACTTGAACTGCTTAAATTTCAATAAAAACTGGGAAAATGGGGGTGTTCTAAAACTTTTGACCGGTAGTGTACATACTCTGTAAAGTTTATTCATTGTTAAGATTTTATCTATTGACTTGTAGCAGATATACTGCTTACACCGTCTGACCCAGAAGTATTCCACGATATACGAACAAACAAAATGACCCAGCAGTATCACGAACACAGGTTGTTTTATGGTTGTAACGCAGACACAGAAATTAGGAAATAAAGGGATGAGGAAAACGCAGGACTTATTACAAACAAAACAAAGAGGGGTTGTTTGTAAACACTGGTCAAACTGACAAATAAAACAAAAACTAAGCTAGACTGGAAACAGAACACCGACTAAGACTGAGACAAGAATTCCAAACTGTTTTAGCAAATGAGAAGATGCGCAAGAAAGACTAGACAAAGCACAACGAGTGACAAAACAAGACTAGTATATATATAGGGGAGTGCTGGGCAGATGATTGATAAACAATGACTAACACTGATTTAGGGAAATGCAGATTTATGGTTAGTGCAGGGTGAATGAAAACAAAAGATGAATGAAACAGTGCATATGGGTTAGTGGAATGTTAATTGAATGATTG
Source organism: Hiodon tergisus (assembly GCA_025775045.1). Lineage (NCBI taxonomy): Eukaryota > Metazoa > Chordata > Actinopteri > Hiodontiformes > Hiodontidae > Hiodon > Hiodon tergisus. The sequence goes on from JAOVYW010006786.1 coordinate 1,163, forward strand.
GTTGACTGAAAAACGTGACAACTAACAGAAAAGGTGAAGGTGAAAATTGACAAGCAGAGTTGTTTGCGTGTTTCAACAGAAGGATGGGTCAATAGACAAGGAGAGGTTCTGTGAGTTGTGCAACATGGTGTTCAGCTCACCTGTGGTAGCCAAGTCTCACTACGACGGCAAGGTCCATGCCAAGAACCTGAGGAAACAGGGTCTACCCCCTGATTTCTCTGTACTTCAGCATACAGGTAAGTAGAAAGAGGTGGTCCGTTTTTCCCTGCACCATATGTCCTTGTCCTTCAATTTCATACCTCAAACTCTCTTCACTCTCAGATGACTCTCCCTTCGAGTACCTGAAGGTCACCTGCAGTGGCAAGGAAAAGGACGTGCAGACGCAGAAACTCCCCCTGCTGGCACCCCAAGCAGTGGACCTGAGTGACCACAACAAACACTGTCGCTTGTGCTCTGCCTTCTTCAACAACCCCCAGGTGGCCAAGCAGCATTACAGCGGCCGCAAACACCAGAGGAGCCAGGCCAGAGCGCGCCTCCTACAACAGCTATGCGAGGACAGGAAGCCCAGTGCTGAGCTTGGTGATTAACCAGCCCCCGTTAATTTAACTAACTAGGTCCTCTTTTATATCTGCTTGGTCAGACACTTAGCCTTCTGGCATTGAAGTGCTCCTCATTAGAGAGCCCCTTCTTAGCAGAATTGCCAGTCAATAAAACAAGATTCTGATTTCCAAGCAATTCTAGTAAAACCCACATAAGCTTTTTTCTGCCATTAATCCCTTTTTCTGTATCTCTCCCTCTCCTCCCATCTACGCACACTCCCTTTTAGCGGCAGGGACCTTCATTTGTCCAGTATGCAACGCGGTGCTGAACTCAGTGGAAATGTACCAAGCTCACATGCAGGGGAACCAGCATCAGCTCAAGTGAGGCTTTTTACGTTCCATATCTTCAAACACACAATAACCTGCTTGTTGGGGTTCAGGCAGAAGCTGCTGCGAACGTATTTTTTGGTTAGTGTTTCATATTCTTCCATAAGATTTTCAGAAAAATGGCAATAGGCTTATTGATTAATTTTGATGGAAATTGGCAGGGTTATAGAGGGCCATGTTTCTCAGTGAATAAAGCGCCCACTGGTCTCTTGGCTGTGCTATAGCAAACGTTTTAAAATGCTAAATTTGCACAGCCTTTGACATGTTTCAATGAATCAATTTATTTTTATAAAGCGCTTTTCACGTTTCCATATCACAAAGATTATTTACAAGCCCCCCCAAAAAAAGCATGGAAGTGGTAAGGAAATGGATCCCGGCTTAAAGGGGGAGGGGCCATCCTCTGCTTGCTGGCACTAGGAGCTTTAATAATGAAAAAATCTAAAAAATAGGTTCTGCTGCCCTCCATGTGAGGAGTGAGGGAAAATCCAAAACATTGTGGAATCCTGAGGAGGGGGGTGGGGGCCCAAGGTGGCTTGAATCCAGTCTTAAGGATCTAGTGCAGGGGTCGGCAATTAATTTAAATGGCAGGCCAGTTGATCCCTTGGTTGCTGCAGAGCGGGCCAATTGAGTGAGAGATTTTTTCACTTCTCACTTTTTGTATATACCTGTACAATTATAAATAATAAATAAATAAATAAATAAAATCATGTCATTATTACCATGTGGTTACTGTAACAGAGTAGTGCATGCTCAGTTAGTAGCAATATTAGCTGATTGGGTTGCAAAATGTTTCTCTACCCTCAAACGAAAAGCTTTAAGTATGATTGGAAGGACAAGTACTTTTTACCATCATTTGCAAACGCTAAACCTGTGTCTGTTGTGCAACGAGAGTATCTCCGTATTAAGGAATATAATTTGAGCTACCACTTCGAATCCAGGCACACAACATTCAGTGCATCTTAATATTATGCGCAGTGGCAAGAAATATACTGTAGCAGCCAGCTATGCAGGGGTTTTGGCAGTCAATGAAGGTACAGCGAAAGCAGTAAAACTGCTTTTTAAATGTATTAAATCATTTGCGCTGTTTTATTCAAAGGGTCTCTCTCTCTCTCTCTCTCTCTCTCTCCCCTGCTTTATTCAGTTCCTTCAATTGGGACGCAGCATGCCCATTTTTGGACGCTGACTCCGCCCACTCATCACCCATTGGCCCATGGATATCCACTCGCATTCACACACACGCTAAACGGACACGCAGGCAGGCTGCTAGTGAGAGAGATTAGCCAGCGAAACAGACACACATCAGCAGACAACACAGGAAACATTATGCGTACAATATACAGTTCGTAGTTTGCCCTGCCGTTGCTATATATTAATCAGATTAATTGATCATATGGGGAAACCACCTTGAAAGCTGCCATGCGGCAATATTACAATGAAGTTCCGCTCTCTCTCAGCCTCCGTGTGCCAGACAGTACCTGTTGCCGACCCCTGATCTAGTGGTTGCTGTGGTGGGAGTTGATGCAGTCCTGCAGCTGTGATGCCTCACATGATAGCTTGGAAAAGAGAGATAGCACATCACAGTCCCGGGTCAATAATATACAACTCTGGAAAAAAGGAAGAGACCACTGGTAAATTATCAGTTTCTCTGGTTTTACTGTTTAGAGGTATGTTTTTTGAGGAAAATGTACCTTTTTTTAATTCTGTAAACTACTGACATTTCTCCCAAATTCCAAATAAAAATATAGTCATTTAGAGCGTTTATCTGCAGAAAATGACGAAAGAACAAAAAAAATGCCGTGTTTTCAGACCTCGAATAATGCAAAGAAAAGAAGTTCATATTCATTTTTAAACAACACAATACTAATGTTTTAAGAGTTCAGAAATCAATATTTGTTGGAATAACCCTGATTTTCAATCACAGCTTTCATGCGTCTTGGCATGCTCTCCAGTCTTTCACATTGCTGTGTTACTTTATGCCACTCCTGGCGGAAAAATTCCAGCAGCTCGGCTTGTGACCATCCATCTTCCTCTTGATCACATTCAGGTTTTCAATGGGGTTCAGGTCTGGAGATGGCCATGACAGGGTCTTGATCTGATGGTCCTCTATCCACTCCTTGATTAACTTGGCGGTGTGGCATGGAGCATTGTCCTGCTGGAAAAAACAATCCTCAGAGTTGGGGAACATTGTCAGAGCAGAAGGAAGCAGGTTGATTCATGTGTCCTTCACAAAGACGAATCTGCCCGATTCCAGCCTTGCTGAAGTACCCCCAGATCATCACCAATCCACAAAATTTCTTGTAGGCCTCTCCAGGTCTCCGTCTAACCATTACATTGGGCAAAGCTGAAAATTGGACAATCAGAGAAGATGACCGTACTCCAGTCCTTTACGGTCCAATCCTTATGGTCTTTTGCAGCCTCAGCCTGGCTCTTCTTTGCTTCTCATTGATGAAGGGCTTTTTTCTAGCTTTGCTCAACTTCAGCCCTGCCCCCTAGGAGTCTGTTTCAAACTATGCCGTGCACTTCACCCCAGTTGCCGTTTGCCATTCTTTTTGTAGGTCAATTGATGTCATCCTACGGTTCTTGAGTGACGTTCAAATGAGTTGGTGTCAACCTGGTCAGTGAAGGGTCATATTCGCCCTCTACCGGTCTGTAGCTTTGTTGTCTCCAGTGTCTGCTGCCTGACCTTGTTCTTATGAACCGCCGTCTGAAATTTTAAGGATGGAAGCAACCATCCAGCTCATTGTATCCCTCTGCCAGAATTTAACTCTTCTTTTCCTCACTCAAAACTAGTCAATAGTTTTTTTTTTATTCCAATTACTTTTGAGGTTCTACTAGCACTGTTTTTGCCATTCAGCTGTTCCTATTGCAAGAGGATAGTGATGACCACAGCAGTGTTTTTTTATACTTTTCCTCGTTAAATAAGATTTGGTTCAGGTGATCACCTAATCAGTACCTCATTAAGTAGAATGAGGTGTACCTGTGTTGGAATTCAACAGACACTGGAATGGAATGGAGAGATGCTGATTTAAGAAAAATTTGGAGTGGTCTCTTAATTTTTTCCAGAGCTGTATTTCATTGTCTGGAACCACTGTCAGTCAAACTTGACAACATATCCATGGCATATAACAAAAACATTGGTTGTATCATTTTTGGTAACCGCAGAACAGCTCCTTTGAACAACTTTTACCCCGAGGCCGCTTCCCCACATTTACACATTTTACCCTCCATCTTTCTTGCCCTCATCATTTCTGCTTCAGATACATGATATATTAACAAATTTACTTCTTTATTAATGTGATCAATTGCTATGTCCCATAGTATCTGTAGTTCAGCAAGTCCTGAATTACTTCCTGCTGCACTGTGTCTATGCGTGAGTCCTTGATAAGCTGTTTTAACATCTGTTTAGTTCGGTTGGACAATGGTAAATTCATATTGCTGGGTTCAATATGAATTTACTGGTTGAGTAAATAACTATGGATTGTTCCAACACTTCCGATTTTTCTGTACACGCCCACGGGGACAACATGTTGTGTGCATGTAAATATATATGCAAAATGGTTTATATGGGGAAAAACAAAGTTGTGAAACAAGAAATGGATAAAGGGATGCTATACTATCAGTAAAAACCACAGCCCACCATGCTAATTCAGCAATACTTATTTACCATTTTCCAACATAAGTTTTTGGAATTGTAAAAACTACAATGTAAAATTCTGTATTTTTGGGGTTGCAATCTGGGACAAAACACAGGACCATGGTCCGCAATGGTTAGCTTGCTAAATCCAGAACCGTATGAATAGGCCTACAAAAATATTGAAAAATGAACAAATCTAACTGTTCATAATCTTTATTCATTTAACTTCCTGACTGCTGCTATAGCTACCATTCTCCTTAGACCCCGTAATCACTGTTTATAAAGCTATATTCCTCTATGCATTTGTCTATAACTATTATTTTTATATGGAGGTATATGGAACAAGTTTGTTAGAACGTTGGTGTATGGTTTAAATTGTAAGATCAAGAGTTTTCATTGTAGTGGTGGTGCAGTGGGGTTATGTTTAGGAGTTGCATATGCTATTTTTCAATCATTTTATTTCACTTTTATTTTTATATGTCAAATTAACTTTTTTATGTTTATAATTGCTCTCCCTCACCTGATAGAGAGATGAAAGTGGAAAATCTGATCTGCAAGTCCGAGAGGAAAGTGTACGACTCTTTCCAGGATGAGCTGGCTGACTACATCCAGGTACAAAAATCCCGGGGACTGGATCCCAAGACCAGCCAAGTAGGCAAGGCTTTGGAAGAGGAGCAGCAGCAGAAGGAGACAACGAAAGGGACAGCCACAGATGGGGACATGAGTCCAGAGCATGGCAAGAATCTTGGCCCTCCTCTTGCTTTCTTTCCGCCACCTCCCTGGTGCCCCCCATTCCCCCAGCCTATTCATCGCTTTGGCTTTGGCTCTGGCTCTGGCTCCAGGATTCCCGAGGTGCCCTCATGGGGCCGTGGCCTGCCCGCTCTTCCCATTCCTCCACCTTTCCCTTCTGGCTCTCTGTCCAGGAGCTTTGGGGGTTGGCCCCACAGGACAGAAGATGGAGGTGAGTATGGCCATGGTCGGGCAAGCACACAGGTTCGAGAGGGCAGCCAAGAACAGTTGAGTCCTGAGATCTTTTCCAGGTCCTCCAGCTACAGCAGCAGTAGGAGTAGCAGCAGCAGCAGCAGCAGCAGCAGCGACCACCACCACCGAAAGGAGAAGAGCAGACAACGGAGAAGGAGGGATGGAGGGAGGGCAGAAAAGGCAGAGGTGTCTGAGCAAGAGGAGGCAATGGAGGGAGAGGAGAGGAGGGGAAAGAGGAAGATACACAGGAGGAAGGGTAGGAGGCATGGGGAGGAGAGAAGGGAGGAGGGTCAAAGAGCAAAGAGAAGGAGAGAGGAACCAGCAGAGGTGATGCAGTTGAAAACTGGGAAGGAAGAAGAAGGTAATGTGGAGAAACTGGAGCATGTAGTGGAAAAACCCAAGGGGGAGAAGGGGAAACCAAAACACAAGAAGGAGAGGAGGAAAACCAAAGAAAGAACATATAAAGTGGACACACGGACGGAGGAGGAGAAACTGTGGGACGAATCCATCGTAGGGCTGCTTTGAGATTCGGTTGTAGGTTTTTTTTACAGTCTTACAAAGACAAGTTTATTGTACTCATGAAACTCAGACTGACTCCAGTGTCACAGCGTTCTTTTGAGTTGTAAGGTTTTCCTTATTTTTCGAATGTATTTTGCAAGTTAGTAATTCACCCTTTTATACCTTTTTGATGCAGTGATAGAAATATAAATTTAGAGAATTTAACCGGAATTGAATCAAAAGTCTTACTGAAGGCGCCTAGTGTTAATGAGGTACATGACCTCATGTCTTAAACTTTCAGTTGTCCGTTTGCTTGTATTTTTTGAATAAACGATAAATTGGTAATCCACTACAAGCATCTGGTCAGTCTGGTCAGTTCAGCCTCCAGTGGGTTGTTGAGTATTCAGTAGAAAGAGTGTTTTCACAGTCATGTTCATAGCCGACATCCTTAGGATCGGGTACACTTTTCTAACAGTTAAAGATAATTCCTCCTACTTTTCGATGACCATTGAACGAGTGTGGAGATAAAAAAACAATTTCTAATGAGTGTCCTTAATGTACAACAACAAAAAATGTTCTACTGGAACTAAATGAATAACATTGGCTGTTTTTTTTTGTTTGTTTTTTTTTGTGAAATTTTTCTAGGATCATACCGGCCAAACACTTAAAATTTAAGTCCTCCTCGTCAACTACTTTTGAGGGCAACAGCAATTGACTACTGTATCTCTGAAACAGTGCTACTGTCCTAACATGGTATGAAGAGATGGAAAGTTTATTAAATGCTGTAGTTTAAAGAAAATATGTTTCCAGCTTCAATAAGTGTAGCACCGTGTGGTCATTTGGACTTGGATGCTAAATTCTACTGCTCTACAGCATTAATATTTATGGCCTGCTAAATGCTTCCAGTTGGAGGTAAATGCTTCCAGTTTTTCCATCCTGTCATTTTACAACACTGTAAAGAATACTCCACAGTGAGGCACTGTAGAACTGGTTTTAAGTCTTCTGTCGCTGCTAATGCATTTGGCTACAGTTCAGGATTTATGCTATAAGTCAATTGAGAAAATCTCAATGGAAAAAATGTTTTCATATCAAATATTGTGGACAATTCCAGACTGAAGTAATAATTGGTCCTTTAAATTATGGTTTATGAAATGCAGTGATGAGGTGGTTAATAATCATTTTTAATATATGTACTGTATATGTATATAAACTTTTTTGAGAATTGACTATTGAAGAAGAAATTGGAATTAGAAGATACTTTACAGATTCCTTTGTTCCTGCATCTGTGGTTCTTCATCCTGGTACCTTGGTGTTAACTCAGCTGTTATTTAAGACAAAAATGTATGTATCTTGTTTCGAAAAATGGTATGTCCCTATACCTTTAACTTATTTTGTCTAGAGTACATTTGCAAGGCATATGCCTGACATCACCTTGACACGCCTCACAGCTTCTGGCACACTGTAATTTGGAGTGACAAGAAAAATAGAGTTTTATGGTCACAACCATAAGCGCTATGTTTGGAGAGGGCTCAACAAGGTCTACAGTGAAAAGCATGGTGGTGGCTCACTGTTTTGGGGTGTGTGAGCTCTAAAGGCACTGAGAATCTTGTGAAAATTGATGACAAGATGAATGCAGCATGTTCTCAAAAAAATTCTGGCAGACAATTTGCATTCTTCTGCACGAAAGCTGCGCATGGGACGCTCCTGGACTTTCCAGCACGACAATGACCCTAAGGACAAGGGCAAGTTGACCCTCCAGTGGTTACAGCTGAAAAAGGTGACAGTTCTGGAGTGGGCATCAGTCTCTTGACCTTAATATCATCGAGCCACTCTGGGAAGATCTCAAACGTGCGGTTCATGCAAAAAACGACCAAAGACGTGATCTGGAGGCATTTTGCCAAGACGAATGGGCAGCTATACCACCTGCAAGAATTCTCCAAGGGTATGCAAACTTTTGAGCACAACTGTATTTACTGAAGTTTATTTTTGTTGATTAGAGTTACAAGTGCCCATCTTGGTACCTGAAGAATTGTGGGTTCCCTTTCATTTTTTCAGTTATGAGCTAGTTTTCACAAGTTTCACACAATTAAGTAAAAAGTTTTTTTATCTTAATAACAGAAGTAATAGTTTACAATGAACTAAACAGGGATCAACAAATAATGACAAATTTAAACTTTTTACTTAATTGTGTGTTCCTTTCAAGGTTTCCACTTTAGGGAATTTTTTCTTTGTCACCACTACAGGTGTGCTTTCAATTGAGTTCATTCAATCAATCAATCAATTTATTTTAATAAAGCGCTTTTCATGTTTCCAGATCACAAAGACGCTTCACAATAAAGGGCGACACCATATTTCTCAGGCCTGACCCCCTGAAAGCATGCCTGTGGCAACAGTGGAAAAGAAAAACTCCCTGGGAATATTTTGTTCGTTCTATATTCCAGATATCTTCACCAGGGCCCTCAGCCTTGGATTCAGCAGTTTCTTTTTTGCTGGTGTTATGTTATGTCTTTCAGTTTTCCCCAATAGTGAAGGCGAGAGATTGCTAGCACTTCACCCTATTACATTCAGTGAAAATGGGTGTGTGTGTGTGTGTGAGTTTCTGACAACAAAATTAATATTCCGCTCGGTCAGGACCTTGGTAATCTGCTGCCGCTCGCTTGAGATGACTGGCATGGATAAAATACTTTTTACCTTGGACCTTCACTCATTGTCAGGTACTTCAGAGTGAAAGGGTGTTAGGCCAAACATCCACTTCTCCTTTGTCCAGCAAGGGGAGTTCCTTGAGGAGGTACTTGTTGACGTTGTGACAACCACGGGGCGAACTTGCTGCGCTGCACGCAACCGAGAGGAATGCACACGAGAATCGTTCGGGTGAGCTCGGAAAACGAGCGCGGCTTTTTATTTGGCACCCGTCTGCCATAAAATGTAATACAAATTCCTCCTGAATCGGGGCATAAAATAACGACGAATGGCGGAAAAAAAGGAATCTCGCCCTTCTCGCTCGAGGGAATCTGCGGGGTCTCACTCACCCGTCTCCTGGCTGGAGCTGAAAAACAGAACATATGATTACAGCTATCGGCACTGGCTACCTGTGGTTGACTTTCATCTGTAGCTTCCCCCGGCGCCGACGGCCTATAGACATTAACTTGGCTGTTTGAGAGAACCATTATTACCATTATTTGACCAGTTCCTCTGTAAGACTGTAAGTCTTCAAATGAAGAATAGCAGCCAAAACTTTTAGCTGCAAAGCAAAGCTCACTACGAAAAATTGTGGCAACACCACGACCAGACTCACAAGATTTTTGGCTGCAGGAGAAACCATCCGGAGTAGCCTGATTAAGGGCTATGTATTCCTCCGGTTTTAACCAGGTTTCAGACAGATTTCAGACATCAACATAATTGTCCATTATTACTTCACTCACAAGACCGGCCTTTGAGTTTAAACAACTAATATTTAGTAAACCAGTTCTTAATTTGGTTTCAGATTGTTTATTGGTAAGAGATACAGGATTACTACAGTGAATGTAGATGAGATTTTTATTTTAAAAAATTCTATTAATGACTTTCTGTTAAAAAAGTGTGGAAAAGATACAGTCTCAACATTGTTTCTAATTTCTGTCTCCTTCCTAATTACGGATTCGGAGAAGCAGTCAGGCGTCAGTGTAGGACCAAATGCCTGTTTCCTGATTAGCCTGTTTTCCTGGCCAGCGATTTAGTGACGAGAGTCTGCTGTACATCTCATCACCTCTAAAAGTGGGAGTGGTGCCAGAGTAAATTACAGTCTGACTCAGACGTTTGGCCGTCTTACATGCCGCTATAATTTTATGTTTCAGGACTTCGGGCTGTCTCAGTCGGATGCCGTTAACGCCGGCATGTATAACGATTTTAGAAAATTTACGTTTAGCTTTGGCCAGCGTTTTTAAATTCGATTTGATATCAGACACTCTGGCACCCGGATGACAACTAACTATGTTTGCTGGTGACTCTAGACGCACGGAGTCAATCAATCAATCAATCAATTTTATTTTTATACAGCGCTTTTCACATGTTGCCATGTCACAAAGACGCTTTACA
>JAOVYW010006787.1:0-11275 GCA_025775045.1 Hiodon tergisus
TTCTACCCTAATCCCCATTGATCTACACTGACCACTGTTCTACCCTAATCCCCATTGATCTACACTGACCACTGTTCCTCACTGACCACTGTTCTACCCTAATCCTCACTGTTCCTCACTGACCACTGTTCCTCACTGACCACTGTTCTACCCTAATCCCCACTGTTCCTCACTGACCACTGTTCTACCCTAATCCTTGCTGACACTTTCTGTTCGATACTGTGACTGCTCCTCACTGCTTACGCTGTCCCTGGTAGTTCAGTTTTTCTCTTGATTCAGCAAACGCTTACTTCCAGGATCAAGCCATTTCCAGTGGAGTACCTTAACACTTGATTTTAAACAAGCAAACCTGTGAACAGTACACCGTCTACTGCTGACCGTCCACCAGTGGGGGGGTCTCCCGTACCCCTGGAGGCAGAATCTCATCTGAGATCTGTTACTTCCAGAAAGCAAATGCTTACCCGGTTTTTGAAGTCGTGCCACTTCTCATGATCCCCCTCAAATTTCCAGGTGGCTGTCCCGCCACCCGAGCCTAGGCCAAGCCCCTGGGTGGCTGATGTCAAATCTCTGTGCAGAAAATGAAAACAACCGATGCGCTACACCCCGACTGCCCTCTTGGAAATTTAAATGACAAATGACTAGGCCTAATTTAATTGGTCCAAATGAATTTGAGAGAAAAGGAAGAATAGTCTCAGCTTAGGCCCGGGTCTGAATAGTTAACTGAGCTCACTGAGTTGGCATGGACCTTGACGGTTCACCTAAAAACCTTCTGACTGCTGTAGCCCAGAACAAATGCAATTGGCCTGGCCCGTTGACCTTTATGTTAGAGCCCCAAGGCAAATTAAGGTTTACGGAGAAAAAGAAATCGGCCTGTTAACAGTAAGGTTCTGACAACCCCTCCCGTAGATCCTACTCACCCCATGAACCGTGGGCGTCTGACCACCTTCCTCTTCTTACCGCTAGCCAGATTCTCCTGACGCATCTCTAATCAGCCAAAGCGATACAGACCAAAATGCACACGTTTTACTCTCTTGTTTTTTAAGAGCTGGTGTAGCATGTAGAACCGTGGTGGCTGACGGGCAGTCCCTGGTGACCAATTTAAAGTCTAAAATGCACAAATTGTTTCGTAAAATATTGAAAAGATTTGATTAGATTTAATTGTTAAGCAAAGCTTAAATTTGAGTACATTTTTGCAATGGGTTGAAAACTTGGTGGACAGGAAACCACGGCCATTGGCGTCTAGAAAAGCAAGTTTATTGTTAAATATGTTTCAGGGAAAAGGAGCTGTATTTAATTGAACGATTGGGATTGCTTTGCTTACTTGCCAACTATCAGTACACCAAATGGGAAGAGAATTGATTACCCTCTAACATTAGCTAACTGTTAATTGCATGGTTACTGTCAATGAGTTATAAGAATCCTAGGATAGTTTTTAACGAGGACTATGTTACAGTAGAGGCTAGTATGTGTGACTCGTTGTGTGGAATGAGGGCGGCAGATGTGACCCAATCCCAAACTCCCAAAAGCTGCTCCACTGATGTCTGACCGCTCCGCACCGGGCATTTCCTGAAAAGCCCCAGACCTCAAATTACACTGCCCTTGGGGGATTTCCATACCTTGGAACTTGATCTCGTAGTCCGTTGTGTTGATGGTAAACTTCATGGAGCCGTCAGGGTTGCTCTGGAACTTCTTCTCAATTGCCTCGCACTTCACTGGGGCGGTCTTGCCTTTTGAGTCCTGGGTGAATCACATTTCCAGTCACTCCACGAGTCCATGGACGCAACCATTCTCTCATCAGCGATGATTAACCCAATCCTTTGTAAGGTTTGTACTGAACTCGGATCGGGCCTCATTCTCTTCACACAAAGATGAGTCCACCTTCTCTCTATACTGAACACAGATTAGTCTACCTTCTTTCAAAGATAAACCCAGGTGATTACGTCATGTCTGTATTGACCCCAGGTCAGTCTACCTTCTTTCCGTACTGGGACCAGCCGTGACTTGAGCTGTAGTACCAAACCCACTCTGTCTTCTTATCCGCGTGGTTGGAACTGAGGCGTCGTACCCTCAGTGAGGTTTTTTTCCGTACCTTCATCCGGTTGAAGTCTATGCTAATTGCCCTATGAAAGATGGACGCTGGGTTTAAAAAAAAAAGCACGACTCTTGTCCGCCTCTCCTGCTGTCACGATCTTTTGTCTCGTAGATGTGTCTGCAGTGCATTAAGCCACACGTTCAAGCACGCACACAACTTACCCAAAGCGGGTGTTGTAGATTTTAACCCCTTTTGTGTTGGGCATTGAATACTGAGCCTCGACGATGTTGTCGTGAGCTATGTCTAACCAGCCATGTCCACTGTTTAACTGCCATCTGTAAGGCTTGTCATCATTAACCTCTAGATCTGGAGTAGGAATTCATGTGGAAACAACAGGAGAAACGTGTTTGTCACAAACTCGTACTCACTCAACGGGTTTACAGACTTTTATACACACACACTCGCACACTCCTTTAGGGTTGAAACTTACACACACACTCTCTCTCATGACTACAGACTTATTAAATGCGCACCAAAGCGATGCAATTTATGGGAAGATTTTCTCAGGATCCGAGGTGAGTGCCCCTGGTGGACGCTATGGGACGCGTTTAACCGTCTCACAGAAACGCAGTGTTTAGCCGCGGGACAACACTAATGTTGGGCCTCCGCTGAGCAGAGCTATCGGGCCGCGCGTCAAACCTCTGGGCGAGGATCTCCTCCTGTCTGCCCTGTCATCAGCGCAGTGTTTCAGGTGACAGTGGTTGCCATTTCGACAGTTCCCCGCCAGGAAGTACTTGCAGATGTGCGGATCGTGGCACTTGGCCCCGTACTTGCAGTTGCCCTGGTTGTAGTAAAGGCAGGCCTGGGATGGGGGGAGATGAGCCTTTTTTAGACTTGGGTGAAGCAATATGTTGGGCAGTCCACGTGAACGGGTTCACTGGGTCCTAACCCTTGCTGGGAGCCGGAGCCAGGGGCCTTGCCAGAATTAGAAAAAAAAGATTTTCTAAACATTTAGGGGCCCCTACCAGGCTTGGGCCCCATGAATCATTAATGTCCCCACCCCCCCACCACCAACGCCCTTGCTCTGATCGCACGTCCGGCACTTTAGCCACCTCGTTTCCGCACTGGCCGCACAGTGGGTTACACTCGCCTTCTTCGGAAGTGCAGAAGGCCGGGGGCCTGCAGGGGAAGCAGAGACTCTTTGCGGAGGCCTGCCGTCGTTGCTCGACGAGCTGCCGGTGTCGCTGCCTTCTGAGCCACTCTCCTCCGAGGAGCTGTAGCTCTCCTGGAAGGTGCGGCCCTCTGATTGGCTGTCCGGAGCGTCGCCTATGAGAGGATGATGTGGTAGAGAGACCTTAGCCAAGAAAGCACGTTCATTGACCACAGGTGACGTTTTAGTGGTTCAAGCCTTTTTAACAATTATGTGACCGAAGTTGATTTTCTACAATTTCTGCTATTAAATTTTATTTATCTGTTTTACAAAAATAATTTTTAACGAAGAGCCTGTATATTTATTGATCAATTGTCGAATGCTATATACGGATAATGTAATAAAGTAATTTTACTGTAAACGTATACCGTCTAGGCCAGATAGTCATCTCTTTTCGCAAAGTGAATTATGGTAGAAAACGATTAAATTGTTAAAGGTTTGAACAGAACGAAACGGGTCCGAAACGAGCGGGTTCGTTTCACTTTTACAATCGTTATTAATGGCAGTGAAATTCCCCCGGAGTTCTAATTCTAAATAGACACGTCTATGATGTCTAAATTGAGTACTAAATATACAGATTACATTTTCCAGAGGGAGTCAAAAACTTCAGAAACTCGTTGGCCAAAATTTTTAACCCCCTGACCCCAGAGAACTGTGGAATTACAAATCAGTAGTCTATCGCTGCCATTTATAACGACTGTAAAAGTGAAACGGACCCGTTTCGCTCTGTTCAAAACTTTTAATAATTTTTTTTATCGTGATCTACAATCCAGCTTAAATAATAGAAAGGGATATTTGCTCCCGGTACTGACTGTTTAAAAAAAGAACCACTTAGCGAAAGGGGATGACTCTCTGGGCTAGACGGTATACTTTTACAGTAAAATTACTTTAGTACATTAGCCGTATATATCATTCGACAATTGATCAATAAATATGGCATTAACGCAAAAATTAATTTAATAAATACCAGTTTTGCTGTCGTAGTTCGAAGCCATGGTTAATGCCAGTTGCAGCTTTGAATCAAGTTTCGTTTTCTTTTTTGGCAAAAAACCGAAGTGACTCCAGTAAGCACACGCCCCAAGAACGGATATTTGCTAATAGTTCAATGACTTCAGTCTTTACACATCTTGGGATATTTAACCAATACACAAAAACCGTGGTTAAAGTCGTTGTTATCTGTAAAATCTGGAAAGTTTTTTTTTTTTTTTTTGGTAGTTCTTTCAGCTGATGCGAGAATATTATAGTTATATACAGTGGTTAAATTGGTACGGTCCCTAGTACGGGTGGGTGGGGAGTGACGGGTGAATCATACAATTTACCACTATAAACAATGACGGGGTAAGCTAGCCCCAGCACACACTAGGACCTAGTGACTAGGTTCTTAACCCGTCCTGACACATGGTAAGCCGTGTCTACAAATGTCCACTAGAGGGAACCCTTTTACCAGCAACTTTTACCGTTCACGACCAAGGCTTAAAGTTTTTAGACGTGTTTAAGTTGTAAATAAGGAGCTGGCCTTGTTTAATGAGACTGAATAACCCCCCGGAAAAAGGAGTGTTTCTGTCAAAGGAATATTATGTAACATGACAGTTACTCGCCCTTACGAATGAGAGGCTCCTCTAGAATGAATGAACTAGTGAAAGAAAGAATCCTGACAAACACAGGGAATACTGTGAAACCCACAGGTGTGACAGAGAGAATCCTGTGAAACTCACACGGTTACTCTCACTCCTCATCCTCTCTGCGCCGGGCACTGTAGCAGTGTAGCTCTGTTCTGTCCGTGACAGTTAGACTTGGCCGTCCGCAAGGAAGCGGAGAACCAAGGACAGTCACCAGTCTCTGCGCTTTCACAACAAACACTCTCACTGAGATGGCCCCCTCCGTCTACCAATGAGGCTGGTTTTGATTTCACGTGTCCACGTATGTTTTTGTGCGTTTGTACGTGTTTTCGCAAGAATGTGTCACCTTTATAGCAGCGAGACCACAGGTGCACTTGCCTTTTGTGTCAGAGGTCTGTTCGTGTAACGGCGCGTGCGAGAGCAGACTGAAAGTGTGACTGCGTGCGTGCGTCTCGTTTCAATATACCGGCCACCTCAGAGAGGTGAGACAGCTGTGTAACCCCGGGCCACGTTTCGTTGCGTTTCACAAACGTGTAAACCAAAAGAGTACTTGTCTAGCTGATGCATAAAGTTCTCATAACATTGCACCAACACTGCAGTAACCTCATGAGGCGGTTAGCTGGGTAACGCTGCCCGATTTTAAATTGGGTACAATCCAGCCTCGGCTACCCAGCCTTTCTGTCTCCAAAACTGCCCCCCCCCCCCCCGCCTCCTCTCCCGGTCTCAGAGTTTTAAATGCCTCAGGGACATTCCGTTCAGAACAAAATCCAATAAATCCTCCTCTGGAAATCTTCCCCCTAATTAAGAGATTCTCTAATCGCCCGGTTTCCCTTCCCACTCCTGTACCGCTCTATTGTCTCCATGGCGATCTACTGAATGGTTTTGCTTGGTGCGTTTCCTCTTAAGATCCCTTTTTTTCCCCCCCCGACACCGTTCCGGGTGGTGCACCGTGTCTGCTGGCCTTCGTTCCTATGGCTGCTTGGTCGAACCCTTTGGCAAACCATTGGTCGAACTAATACAGTGATTGAGGGCATTTTGCACGTCGTTTTGAAGCTTCGTTCGTCGATCATTCGATTCTGGGTTCAGCATTCAGAAAAAGCAGCATTCATGGTGTCTGGGCCAGGAACGGAGCTGGGAAACACTGGCTTAGGTCACAGTTCTTCTCTTTGGGTTTCTTCAGCAGTTTGGCTGCAGGGGCCGGCCTTTTTTAGAGCAGGATTGGTTATTCTGATTGTAGCATCTTCTGAAAATTGGACCGTGAGGAGCGGCCCGAGGTGAAGGAGGAGGCTGGGGAGATGTTGAGGGTTTAGCCTTGACCTCGAC
Source organism: Hiodon tergisus (assembly GCA_025775045.1). NCBI lineage: Eukaryota > Metazoa > Chordata > Actinopteri > Hiodontiformes > Hiodontidae > Hiodon > Hiodon tergisus. Next base: position 6,185 of record JAOVYW010006787.1, read on the forward strand.
CCTAATCATCCGTGTGATGAGGATGTTCGCCCCGTTCCCAGGTGTGAATACACCCAGTGCTTTAAATAACGGCCCCGTATGTCTGGGATTCTCACACAGTGCGAGCACAACAGGTGGTGATGCACTGCACGGTTGGTGGCTCGATTCCTGCCATTAAGCCCCTTTAAACTGGTGGCGTGAGAAGGTTTGGTTTGCTCCACCAAGACATTCGTCACCACAGCTTTCGGGAAAATCTTTACCATGTGACTCTATCTCTCATGTCCTCTCTTGTTTAGTTGACATTAGTCCATGCTGTAGAATACTGAGAGAGAGCTTATACGTTTATTGGTGTTAAAACATAAATCAAAAAGAGAGCTGACAAACGGTAAATTTGTCAGTTTGTCGCTTAGCACGTTACATCAAACCTATCCAACAACATTTTACGCCTGGATTTGAAGGCTGTAAGGTTCTTGGACTCGTATACCAGTCCTGGCTGTAAGGAACATTAGGAAACGGGAAGTTGTGTATGGGTAGATATTTGTCTGTATTGCAGCGAGGAGGTGAGAGTGAGGTTTTTGTGTAAAGGAGGTGAGGGCGAGGCGTTTGCGTAGAGGAGGTGAGAGGGAGGCAAGCCCTCCAAAGCACCCTGCGTGGGAGTTATCCCACTACTCCTGAGCTCAGAGACTGCAGGCAGGAATCTGCTCACAGTGAAAGCCTTCTCAAGTCTGAGACAGAGGTGAGGAAGAAACCCAGGAAGGAGGAGGAGGGGTGGATGAAACTTTTGGAGACTAAAAGAGACTGAATGGGTGGGGGCCCTGTATAGAGCCACACATGGGCTGTTCCCACTCTAGATAAAGGAAGCCTTTTCTGTGGCACTTAACCCTCACCGGGCAACTGCAGGGCATGCTGGGAAGCGGGCGACAGCCATGCACACAACACAACAGACGTTCATAATTGAATTTTCCACCCACTGGAGTCAGTCCCTCACTACCCCCGTTGCACGTGGCTTTGACAGCCAGTCTCCCAGGATCAGATTCTCACTGTGACCTCATCATCCCGTTGCTGTAACATCTCCGCAACGTTACGGGAACGTTATGCTTTGACTGAGGGAGGGAGAGGAGAGGGCATGGTGACCCTAAGGAGCAGGAGAGAGAGGGAACTTTGAGTTGCTGTGTAACAGGACCTCGGGAACTGTGAAATATATTGAAGACACAATCATGCTTTTTTACTCTAAAATATTTGAAATAGTTATTAAAACTGTAAAATAAAATTATTCTCAGGTTTTGACACCCCCCAGTGGTCACCAATTGGTGATGCAGCTGGGAGACGTGCATGTTGTCCCGAGTGTACCGAGTGAATGTAAGTGAATATAAACTGTACTGAGTGTTAAACTATTCTGATATTCTAACATGAGCTGTGTTGAACAATTTTTATATTTGAAGGTGAACTGTGCTGACTGGCTGTATAAGGGATTAGAAGTAAAAAAGGTGGATTGCTGTGACTAGGGGATGTTAGTGATGTTGAGTGTCCTGTATCCTCACTGAGAGGCTCTGCTACGGTGCAGGAGGAACTCTGGATAAAGCTGGGGACTCTGGGACCCGCTCAGAAGTTTGTTTTCGCCTCTGTGTAAGAGGATGCCCAGCAGAGGCTGGGTGCCGGCCGGAGGGCCCTTTTTGGGGGACAAAAGCCCGGGAGTGCCTCTAACCTGAGAAGGAAGGGAGGGCACTCGGCCCATTAAGAGGAGACGGCGCAACGCTTGACCGGTGAGCGCTCCGGCCCCCTCTTGACCAGACATAAATGCGTTCGCTGGGTCACTTTCACCTGTCACTCAGCGCCCCGAGCCCTCTCTAGCAGGTCTCAGGTGGGCGTCCGTGTGCGACCGCCAGGCCGAACCCCCTCCCCGACCCGTGCGCACACACCATTCTCCGCGCTTCCCCTTCTCCTTTGTTTGTCCCAGTGAGCGTAAACGCGGCGAGAGCGGACCTGCAGCGCCTCCGGCCCCGGGGCGGTGGCCTGCAGAGCCGCCGTCTGCTGAGCGCTGAGGGATCCAGCGCGGCTCCCTGCCGCCGTTGACTGACCTCATTCAGCTGCCTTCCGAGAGCCTTGGCGCATCGCTACAGCCGCGGGGAAGCGCCCCCCATCGCACCGCCTCTCGGCGCGCTCATCATGGGGACGCCGCTCCGACGGGGTGGGCCCGGGCGCCTTCCTCTACAGGTCCCATGGTGACGGGGCCAGAGAAGGAAGGAACCCCTGATCCCTTATGAGGCAATGGCATGGATACAATTTTACAGTGAAGCCTGCATGGCTCTCCTTTGGAAACGGCGAGGAGTGAGGGAAACCATTTCCGCCCTCTGACCTCTCTAACTGATTGCACGTTGATGACTATCAGATGGCCGATGATGGCTTTCCCCCTACAGAGACGCTACAGCTACGACCAGGAGAGGGCGACATTCTGCCAGTGTACTGGTGGTCCTCTGCTGCATCTCCCCTAGCAACCATCAATCCCCCCATACGCCTCCTCCCCCACGTCCCCTTCCTCCCACAGACCTAACCTCTCCTAATCCCTCCGCCCCCTTGTCTCCGTGGCGACGGCTCAGACGAGCAGGTGAAGCATTGACAGGGAGCAGATGGTGTCCCGTGGAGGTAAGCTTCCACGAACAATGCCTCCATATTGATCACGTAGCTCCACTTTCTCCAACTTTGCGGAGGAGTTTCTCTACAAGATTTCCCCGCCCATTTCATCACACTCCAATCGCTCAGTTCAAGAGTTTTTTTTTGGGCGCGACGAACATGATATCTGCATTTCACATGCAAACCATGATGACAATGAAAGAAACTACAGTGCCTAAAATAAAAGAGTGGGGAAAATGTACTAGAGTCTGGTGCATTTGCTTGTTGAATCGTAAGTTACCATAAGTTTCTGTCAGTCACGGTCTCCATCCCTCCGTTCCAGACACTTCCTATGGGCATGTTTCGGAGGAGACAGGAAAAAGGGTGGGGGTTGGGCGTATCCGAACCAAAGAGGCCCAGACTAAATCTGATACATCCATGATTATTCCTCCTCTTTCTCTCTCTCTCTCTATCTCTCTCTCTGCCCCCATCCTTGGCCTCTGTGCATGCTGGGTTTTCAGGCCTCTTGCTACACTTACCAGAGTCTCTTCTCTCTTCTGCACAGAAGATAAAGTGCAGTGCCCCCCCCTCCCTCTCTCTCTTTCTTCCTTTAACTCCTGAATAATCCAGCAACAATGCGCAGATACAAAGCCCTGTGCTGCTATTTGACGGAGGGGTGGGCATTTGCTGGTTTGTGGGGTGGGGGGGTTATGGAGATCAGTTAATGCATACAGACCATTGCGTACAGGTCCCCCCCCCCCCCCAAAGCCCCCCCTGACAAGTGGCGGAGAGAGCGCCCAGCACAATGAAGCTTTTATACAGGATTCTGGGTTTTCCATCCACCACACCTGGAGAAAACTTCAGCTTGTGTGTGCGTCCGCGTGCGCACCCCCTCCTCCGCCCAGCGCCACACCAACGCTACCTATCAATGGTTTCTCCACGGGAGCCCGGCGGAGGGAGGCTGCGCGTCTGGGGCCCGGACTGTGATGGAGGTGCACAGCGAGAGCCATTCAAAAGCCCTGCGGCTTTAATGGATTCACTAATAGGCGCCTATTCAGCGTGGAAATGTTTTAGGGGGAAAAAAAAGTTTTTGGGACACAACAATCGCTATGCATACTGCCGCGTGGGTATAGAATTGATGTAGCTCCCACCCCCCCTACCCCCACCTTCACCATTGGAAAAACAAGCGGCCATTGAAAGCCTTTATGTCCAGATTTGAGTTTCCTTTTTTCTTCGCTCTGAGATAAATTGAGCTGCAGCTTTGCCATCTGCAGCACTGATGATGTCCAACCCGAGTTCCGCGTACAGCGGCTGATCCGCACACACTTCAGAACACACACGCACACACACGCAGATACACAGCAGCCCGTGGTGCTATCCAGAGCTACTTGTGCACACACACGCACACATACACACAGCAGCCCGTGGTGCTATCCAAGGCACACATATGCACACTCACACATATAGACATATAGACAGCCGCCTGAGGTGCCAGTGGGATTTAGGTCAACTAACAAGCTTTCACACATGTGTGAAATAGTGATAATAGTGTGGACACGCATACATGCTCAAACTTATTCACTTTCCTTAAAATGCTCACTTCTGGATTAGGGTTAGTGCTGGGTGTGGGTTAGTGTTAAACCCCTCACTCATCTCCTGGAGGGCAGCACACTATACTGTTAGTTTCTTGCATTATTTTAGCTCCTAATGCCGGCCAGCGGAGGACGAGCTCCCCCTTTAAGTTGGGTTCCTCTCAAGGTTTCTTCCTGCCAGCTTAGGGAGTTTTTTCCTTGTCACTGTTGCCACTAGCAAGCTTTCACAGGGTCAGGCCTCGGAAATTTTGTATGGCCCTTTATTGTAAAGCATCTTTGTGAGATGGAAACATGTGAAAAGCGCTTTATGAAAATTAATTGATTGATTGAGTGATTGTTGGGGTTGAGTGAGTTTTGGGTTGGTGTTGCGGCTATGTGTGGAATGGGTTAGGGTTAGTGTTGGGGTTGAGTGAGTTTTGGGTTAGTGTTGGGGTTAAGTGAGTTTTGGGTTAGTGTTGGGTTAGTCTTGGGGTTAAGTGTGTTTTTGGGTTAGTGTTGGGGTTAATTCTTATGGTCCGACACACCTAGCCTGTGGATCACATTTGTGCTATACCCTAGAAGGAAGTTGTCAAATGGCTTTAAAAAAAGAAAAGAAGGTCTGGCTTCAAAACCATCAACTTTAATGTTGTCTTTCTGAAGCATGAAGGAAGGCAGAACAACGGAAGCCACGCGTGGACCGCCTGGGGCCGAGGAAGAAGCCCGGGCCGGTCCTTTCCGTGCCCAATCGGGTCCTTTAGCGGAGCGCCGGGTTTCCCCGTTCTGCTCCCCTCTTGTCTTCACTCCGCTGCACTTTGTTTGCTTCAGGTGAAGCGGTCTGCTTCTCCCACTGTTTCTCTCGCCTTTTTAAATGTGAAAGAAACACAATTCTGCCTCCCCAGGGGCTGTTTTGTTTCTTCACTAAATTGAAGTG
>JAOVYW010006788.1:0-11274 GCA_025775045.1 Hiodon tergisus
CCTGCAAGCATAGGGAGTTTTTCCTTGCCACTGTTGCCACAGGCATGCTTCTGGGGGGTCAGGCCTTGGGACACACTATCTTTCTTTATGTAAAGCGTCTTTGTGACATGGCAACACGTGAAAAGCGCTGTATAAAAATAAAATTGATTGATTGATTGATTTAAGGCCACGGTGTCACACCTAATGTATGGAAGGTCTGGGGACACAGCATAACATGCCAAAAATGCAAAGGAACGCAACACCTGGACGTTTACTGAATCCATTTGGGTTGAGCATTTTTTCAAAAGGATGCAACCATAGTGCTTTATCAGGCACCCCAACGATTACACGTTACTGCCCCGATCGCTTCAACACGACATTTGTTGGGTTTGAGACAGAACGATAAATGGACGTCTCACCACACCAGTAATAGAGACGCAACACACCGAGCACTGCATTCCCAAATCAAAACCGGCTTTCGGACATGCAGAGTTTACCGGACAGATCATCGAGCACGTCACGTACCATTTTCGATTTTGCTTTTGGGATGAGGGCCGCTGAAAGCCAGAAACTTCCCGGGGACGATCCAGTTGAAGTCTCCGTTCTCTGCTCGCTACACAGAGAAAGCAAGACCGAGATGATGCATAGAGCGGTAGTAAAAACACCTTTAAAACTTCAGTTTCACGCGAGAGAGAGAAAATGAAACACAAAACGTCACCTCGTAGTGTTCATACTCCTCCAGATCAAATTTGGAAAAATCCAGCCAACCATAAAGCAAAGCCTGAAAACATGAAGGGAGGGCATCTTTTATTAACGCAAATATAAAGCCGTCCATCTGCACTTTAAACCAACAGTCAAAGTTCATACCTTGTGGACTGCGCGCAAACAGTCCAGGATGTTTAAATTGTAAATGCAAGTTCCAAAAGACGCATCTCTGGAGACAGATTTTCAAACAGAGAAAAGGAATGGATTAGTAAAACTGGCTGCGATTCTGTTACTAGCAGGGCAAAGAAATAAACTACATCTGTTAATCAGCATAATCAGTGACAGGGCTTATAAATTCACTTGTCATTTGACAACGCAACAAAGACGTTCCTAGGTGACGCAGTGCTCACAAACAGTACATCGCCAATCCAAAATGTAACGAGGCAAGCCAGAGGTCCCGATGAGTTGAACAGAAACTACCTGAAGGGCAGATAGGTGGAGTGTCGCGACACCAGCAGGCTGTAAGCATCCTCAGGAGTACTCTGCAGGTGCATCACCTACAAACAAAAAAAACATTTGGGAAACAATTCAGAATCGGCAGTCGGGCTGATGCACCTAAGCTTGTTGCTATGACTCCCACCAAAACACGCAAGGAGGATGAGAAAGTGCGACTAATCTCCTTCAGTCGATCCACTCTTCTTTTCACACTCTGCAGGCTATAAAGCCCACAAAAGAGGTACACCCCTTTAGGGGACTATAAGCCAACAGACATCCTTGCAAGTTGACAAATACAAAGCAAAGGCACAATTTTATGGTGACTAGATAATTTAAAATTGCATTTTTATTTAGGTGTTAGAATTTCATCATCCAAGCTGTCATTGGGCAAATTAAGCCTGTCCAAATGCAACATTATAAAACCATCAACAATGCCAGCCACTGTACACACAAGCACATCGCCTCAGAAACAGTTTGATATCATACCAGGAGGCAGAAGACGGACAAGCAAGTGCAAACCAGCAGTCGTTTCCGTGGCGCTTATGAACACAAAAAGAAGCATGCAGGATGGCGTTTCAAACAGCTACAAATTAAGAGTACAGTTTACCTTCACAGTAGCCATAATAAAAGCCAGTTATACCCATATAATAATATACCCGGCGTAGTACTTACCAAAAACCTAAGCTTGTACGAGGTGGCACACTTACCGCATAGGAACCTATTAGATAGGCAGCATTTGCTTGTTTTTTCTGATCGCCACATGTGTAGAAAACAATTTTCTTCTTGGCCAGGGTGAAGGTCTGTTAGGGGTTGGGGGAAAACGAATTACAGACAATAGTTGAACTCCCGCCAATTGCACAGCAATAAAAAAATAAAACTTTAAAAAAATGAATTTAAATAAAACCCCACAGAACAAGCGCTATCAAAACTTTAAAAGCTTCAAAGGAAGCCGGCCGGCCGTCCGTCCGTCCCATCCCCCTCTGATCTCGAGAGTCAAACAATCTCCGTTAATAAATCACGTCACTCTTTTCCAAAAGGAACACCATTGAATAGGCCTGGCTTTTGAATATTAGTCTGGTCTCATTACAAAAATGTTTTTAATAAATAAAATATACACAGAGTGTTCAGTCATTTGCTCAGATAGAGCACAATTAAGTAATTATCTTAAGGGTGAGAGTACCCAGTGGTCCCCTGGTCATACATCCCCGGCCCCAGTCTAAACACAATGCTCCGTCTGCTTGGTGGGCAAGCCTCTTTTGGAGGACACTGTTCTGCAGCACGCATGGATTCGTAGTCCGAGTTTATCTTACCTTTAACTTTTTGGTGAGCTTGCAACAGAAGCGGTAAAACATGGCCAGGTTAAGGGGACCGAAATCTGCATAGAAGCTGCAATAAAACGTAAGGAAGATAAAACTGTGTCGCTTTACAAAATTAGGAGGAAAAAAGAAAATGTCACGGCAAAAGGTCAGCGGCAGTTTTTCTAAATGGGTGGCTTGGTTTTCTGGAGGGCCAGAGTTTAAATACATTCGTCTACAACTGTGCTGTAACCCATTTAGAACATCCAAATACTCATGCTTGCGTCTCTGGATATCTTCGCGCGGCTCACTTTTCATAGGAGAGCTCATCGTCTATGCAGAAGCAATGTCGTTCTGTGGTGCTCTTTATTTTCTGCCGAAGAATGGCAAAATAAAGCTGATCTGAAAGCAAGACACAAGACGTTTTTAATTAGGACGTCAAATAGTACATCTAAACAATTCATAAAACAACCGTACTTTTTAAATTTAAAAAAAGTTTGTAATCCACGCTCCACCTGCTGTTAAATTAAAAGCAGCCCCAATATACAATTATTTGACGGGAACCAGCGCAAGCATATTCACTTTCGTTAGTGGTCAGAACTTTTTAAAAAAGACACGTGACACATTTGAATTTTCGTTTCCGGAAGTGGTGAATCACGTTTATAAAAATCGAGATAAACGTAAAAAAAATAAACAAACAAAAACAAGCGAGTGCACGGATGTAAAAAACCAGCTGAGCCCACCTTTGATGACTTCGACCGCGTCAGAGATCCAATTGTCTTCCGACATTCTGCTAAACAACTTTGAACTACCTCGTTCGCAGAGCAGCCTTACACATAAACTTTCCTTTTAAATCCACGAGATCACAAAATCGTCTAACTATAAAAGTAACGAAACGTCATATAAAGGACTAAAATGTCGACATTACGCAGCTATAAAGAATAAACAGATAGCAAACACTTCTAAACTATTTAGTTTATGATTATTATTATTATTTTTAATCTATTCACGGAGCGAGCTTGACATCTACGCAACACCAAATAAAGTGCAGTATGAATCAAATTGCGCAGCTACGAATCAAAGCCAGCGACAAGGTAATTGAGTCCATGCAGAAGGATGATACGCACATCCAATTGTCTTGCTACAGTCAAATGCCCATGCGAGCTACATAAAAATAAACGCTTCGCTTCGTAGTACCGTACAACAGAAAAGTAAAACCCGCATAGTAAACCCTCCAGATGCTCACGGTATGAAACAGATTTGCCCCACCCCATAAATGTTCTAGCCGTCTTACGCAAACCCCATTGGTTCTAGGCTACAGGAAACTCTACTGTCTTGCATTACCGAGCCGCCAATCACGCTATGCTTTGGTTCTGAATTTCAAGTTATGCGAAGAGATATAAGAGAATCTAATTGGAACGCAGCCCAAGCCGTTGCTAGGAGAAAACCCTCTCTCAGCCAATCAAAAATCTGCTACCACTTGCGCCATTCAGTTTCTCTGGATTTTCAGGCCCATTACATTATTTGGTTTGCATAGAGAAAGAGTTGGTCAGTGTGGCAAAGTTAAAAGCTTAGTCCGAATGCATACCGACTTCGTTTCTTGTAAGTCACGCAGCCAACTTTATAATTTCTTATGCATTTCAGCCATTTACGAATATCCAACTACGGATATAACAAATTTAAAGTAGTTTCAACGATGGTTTCCTAACTTGCACTCCAGTCCACATGGCTGAGTGGATTCCCCGACCTTTAAACAGTCCTAAATAAACATTTAAGAGACATAGAGCCGCCCATGGGCAGGTTGGAATTTAAGAGGCTACAATGTTTTAAAAAACATTTGGTTTAACATTTAAATTTGGCTAACATTTTTGCCGTTTATTTACCTCCAAAAAATCATTCTTTTTTATTAAAATCCACTGCTGAAATGCCCCTTTTGAGCAAGGCACTGAACCTGAATTGCCCCAGCAAATAAACAGGTTTCCAAATGGATAATAAAATGGGCCGCCTGCTAAGCAAATAGACAGCCTAATCGTTTCGGAAAAAGTCTACCAACATTCTTCTCAGAAAATACAACATAGTATGCTTCTACAACGTGTCCGTAAATAGTTTACCGGGTAATTAAGGTTACGTGTGCAAGAAGTAGTTGTAACATTTTATTTATTTTCAATTTTCTTATCCAAAGCATTTTATTTTACATGCTTTTAGGGGATTTCGAATAAATACCATTTTAATTTGCGATTACTATTGCATGTGCTTACTTTTTCCATTATAATTTAAACCATTTATAGTGTTTCCCTGTTTCGTATGTATGTTCATACATATTGTTTTTAACACCCGCTGAAGTTTTCCCTTAACGCCATTCACATCTACACAGCAGAAATTCCATGTTAACTGAATTTAATCAGTTTAAACTAGCTACTTGGCCTAAATATGTGATTTAACTATTATTTTTAATGTTACGCCCCCAGTTGAAAACAATTGTATAGATTATTGTTGTAATAATTGTTTAATAGACATACGTAGATAATTATAACCGATTTTGAAGTGTGCCTAGCTAGATAACACGTTTCGAAATTATTTAGATGAATGTAAATATATAGACAGCAGAAGCGAAATGGCAAACAGTGGAAATAGTTTACCAGAGTGCATGTATTTACCATCGAAAACTGGTGGTGTCGCCATTTTAGGTCAGAAGCTGATATTCAAAGGATTATGGAGGGTTATTAGTTGCATTGACGAAACCATTGAATTCAATTTAAAGAGTCATTATTAGCCGTGTTTTGTAATCTCAACGGGGGGGAAGCCGGCGCTTGCATTATCCGTCTCTTACCTGTTATACTGATGTAAATATCTGACTTCAGCTCCGCCCCATCGCGATTGGCTGCACAGCGGTTTTTCTTGCGCTCCAGCTGCCTTCTTTCGTTTTTGCGCTTCATCATAAATCTACACACACTAAGAAATCATTTTTAAAAATAAAACTGGCGTCCTTAAACCCTTGAGTAGCGTCGGTTGTGCTATTAATTATAGCCTCCAGAGTTTTTACTCTGTCCAGCCGCTATAATCCCGAAGCAGCTGTTTGCTTGGGGCTCAGTTTTTTTTTCTTCCCCTCGTTCTTCTGACGTCTGAACACGGGGCAAGTTTGTATCCCTGAGTGTGACGTCACCGATGTTTCAGCAAGTCATATAAACAATTAAGCAGAGCGCTTCTGAAGTGCAGAACGCTTCTAGTCGGAACAGCCTTTCTTGGCAATACCGTCTTTTACGATTTTAATTTGTACATTCATTTATTTCACATTGAGTTTATATTTATAAGTGTTTAAATCAAGTAGACTTGTGCAAAATCGGATAGCATCGAATTTATTAATTCAATTTGCAGTGTAAAATGGTATTTGCGATTTGATAATCCCACTATGTCCGAAAATGCAACGCATCATTTAAGTATAACTGCTATTTTCCCATTGTAACTTAAATAAAAATATATACTTGTGGTGCACAATGTAGCACCATTTTAAAATGTAGACTTTGGGCTATAATTAAAGGAACTGTACATTTGAACAACCATGTTACATACAGTTTCAAAATAAATAACACTTCTGTTCAAACACTGAAGGTCAAAAGTGTATAACCATATAGTACCGCAGTCGTGGAGTGCAATTGTATTGCGCTAATTTCCACATGTCGCCCTCCATTGCAGCTTCATGTGTTAAATATTAACTATCCCGGGCTGGTTACTGAAGTCGGTTGCTCTTGCGCCAACAAGCTGCAGCAGCCCATTGATGGGCATTTGGTCCAGACGGTTCATATCGTAATGTGCAAAGTGCACATGGGAGCCTGGTGGGGGTCGAGAAAGTGAAAAGCTTATCAGGATTTCATACTTTACCGTAACAAGACCGTAGTGGGTCCATACTTAAAATTAAATAGAATCAGAGACCCCAACATCAGGTCATTTGATTTAAATTATTTGGCAGTTGATGGTATATCATTATAAAGTTATTTTACTAATTTAGGCTGAATGTCAACATACATAGCAACACATTACCACAAGAACAGATGAACACACACACAGACACACAAAAGGCATTAGCTAGTATTTTTCAGATCAGTGCAAGTCCGAGAATACTCACAGGCATGGCGGGGCTTTGAACGGGGTGATGGGTTTAAGGGGGTGCAACCAGCACACCCTGAATCAATACCATTTCTTAGTTGACAACTGCCCTCATATGGACAGTTTATAAACAATATAAGGACTAAACATGAACAAAAATCCCCACTACTTCAAATTTATCTTGAAGTAAAACAAGATTTTCCTGGGACAGCTCTAGGGAAAACCCACGTAATATCCCACATGACACAGTCGCAAAGCAGTGAACAAAAATAAACGCTGCAGTTGAGGGCTGAGGGTGTCACCTGGTCCCACAATGAGGGCTCCACCCTGCTGCAGAGGGTCCCCCTGGAAGTCGAAGGCGGGGCTTGTCATGGCCCGCCATATGCTCCGCAGGCTGCCGGTCAGTACGTTGGATTTTACATGGGGGCTCGTCAATTCTGGGGGCACAGTGGGAGGGAACATCCTTTACAGTTTAAACTTAAATAATAAATTGATAAATAAACTGGAATACAGATATAACCATCGCCCATCCATCCATCCATCCATACAAAGACACACTCATAGAAATGTAGCATGATCCACGCACAAACTCCCCCCCCCCCCAATTGTTACAGAACATTCTTACCCATGAAAACTTCTTATTGGGCTCCTTTTAATAAACAATATCGCGTTTGCAGCTCTTTATTTTTCAGTGTTGTAGAGTTGAGTTTTATCCGTAAAGGTATTAAAAGAGGTGTTACGAATAGGATTTCAACCCTGTTTATTTACCTGATTGGGCTGATAGCTCTCCTCTGGTCATCCCAAGTTTTTTATAAATGTGTCGCTCAGGATCCACGTAAATCTTATTGGAATACCTTGTCAATGAGCAAAAAGACTAAAAACATTGTGGGAACAAAAACAAACCAACATAAGTGAAAATCATTCAAAGGGACCTAGTAACATTCTCTGAAACAACCAAGATCTAGGGTCTTGATTAAAGACTGCATAGACCTATGACACAAAACAACAACAATTGGTTTTCTTTAATCTTGAATATTACATTATGAATGCAGGATAGTTTAAGGCAACATAACCTCATAATGATAAATATTGTGTTCCCGCCCCACTCCCCAAAATGATAAACAATAAAACAGAATTCAGGAAATACATTAAATACATAAAAATTTAGAGTAATTTTTGTTCCCACAGGGAAAAAAACAGGAGTTGCAGGATCACTTTCTGTCGGTTGTGAAATATTATGTGAGAATGAAACTGAAATATCAATGCATTGCTGGTATGTCAATAAGGCTTCTGAATACCTCAAGGTGAGAGTATGAAGACTGTCCAATCACGACCAGCCTGACATTAGCATCCTGTGTGAAAAAGTAATACATTTTCCAGTAATATTAGAAGACATATTTAAATCTGTACAAATAATTCAGCCCACTCACGTCAAATAAATATGCACGGACAGCACACAAACGCTTTTAATTGTTGATTAATTTATGTACTCCATTTACCTGACAATACTAGTAATAATAAAAGTTAGTTCTTTATATGGCTATGTCCAAAAGCATAACACATTTGTCCACCGTATTTCTTACCCTGAGGGAGTTCCGGGGGATTTTGGCCAAATCTTCAACATACTCTTTGCAAGTATAGCACAAGAAATTCTGAAAGAATGTGTATACAAACAAAATGCAACATAATTCACGGAGTCAGAACCCAGTGCCCTGAAAGAAACATTTTCATTCAAGCTTCGAATATTTTCAATGTAGTGTGTCAGAAAACCGTACCCCAAGAATACAATCAACGGCTGTTGTTAGCTACGGTGCGCATAAATTCACGTTTTATAACCCCTACATATCCCCAAAAGAATATCTGTAGGTTAATTTACAGTAATTATGGCTTACATGGTAACTTCCGTAATAAAAGGCGTAAAGTTCCATAAGTCGCCTACCAGCGTTCTGTTGTTATGATTATAAAGCCTTAAAAGGAATTGCAATTTGGAACGCATGTTAGTACAAAGGGTTATCTCCAGATCCGTCTTAATAAGTTTTGTTACAAGTCACTCACCCTAACAAAAATAATGATGGTTTTCTTGTCTTGATATAATTTTTTGAACGGATATCGATTACCGCACCGATCATAAACCAAACAATTTTCTACATCCGATAAGTCCAAGTTCACAGGAGCTTTCGGAGTTCCGTGTTGATTTCTGACTATTTGTTGCGTTACTGGAGGATCGGTAGCCATGGCACTTCACTGTCCTGCATTTTCTAGAGATCCATGTCAAGTCTGGCCAAGTTATTTTTGGGACACACTGTCAGCTTAATGGCTGTAGGAACTACCGATCGGTGCCCACTTCCCAGGAAAATATCCACTGACACCCCTCCCCCTTGTGCGCAATAGTTATATTTTTAGAATTCTTTATACATAGCATAGTTGTTATAGTTTCTCTTTGTGTGGATTTTCCATTCCATTTGAACTTATTAGCCAATTGTTTTAACAGAGGTGGATAATTTTTAAATATTCCACGGGCAAAGAAAGGTGCTTTCAACCGCACAAGTATTCATTGTTTCTGCCATTATTTCACGTGATATTATTACGAAGGTAAAGTTAGTTTGTCATTCGATAATTTGTTAAGGCGAAACCATTTTTTACAGCTGCAATCCAATGCATTTACAGTCGTGAAAAATGGTTTCCTCTTGGCTTTTGACTAAAAGAGCAACATTGCAGAATACGAAATGTTTTATCATGTCCACTGGGCTGTGGAGAGTGGACAGTGCGAGTTTCATACCATCAAATGCACTAAAATACACTTTCTCAAGGGCGAACCATTTCCATCTGCAAAAACGTTTCCCTTCCAGTGAGGAAAATGATATTAACAATACTTTTAAATGCTATTTCTTCATGCTTAGGGTAAAAGGGGCGACGGGGCATTTCTACAGCTCTCTTGCATCTTTGTCTTTATTTTGGCTAAACGGTCGATCCATAAAGATTTTGGTTTATATCTAGCTTCAGTAGCGGATTAACAGTATTTTGGTGGGAGAGTTGAGAAGCTGAGTAAGGAAGTCGGCGTTTTTCCAACACTTAATATAGTCTATTAACCTTTAGGAAACAAAATAGCCTGCCTCATAAAGAATAAAATAAGGCTACTATCTTCGTCTTTCTCATTGCATGCGTGCTAGGTTGACCCACCGCAATGGCTGCTATTAAAATGTACACGTGAAGTAATCTAACTATCCAGCCGTCTGATATTAATGAATACTTTAATTACATTACACGAGACTTTATTTGCCGAGTAACATGATAACCTTTAAAGACAAAACAAAAATATTAGTGGTTTTATTATGAGTACTGAATGAAAAGCAGGAAATTAACACATGCTCAAAATCTTCAACATCAATCACCTAAAATACTTGAGGACATCAAGAAGCGAAGTACTGTAGTAGTCCTTTTTAACTGACCACTCGCACAGGCTTGTAGCTAGAATAGTGTTTATTAACGACAACAACGCAGTGTCTGTTTTGCACCTAAAAAGCTACGTTCTCCAATGAGGGACACGAATATAGTACATTGACTCTTGAGGGCGGAACTTCCGTGCCATGGCTTATTCCGGAACTCTTTCTAGTTATATCAGAGACACTGTTTAATGTTTCTGGACGTCATAAATGTTAATGCACGGGTTGTATCAAAACTTATAGATTATACAATACGCGCAGGTTATGAAAGCACGGGACAGAGGTGGTTGGCACCGCGTGAACTGGTAAGCAGATATTGCTATGTCGATTACAATATCAAAGCTTGTACCCTAGCTATTTATGCAGCCATGCACTATGGCTGTTTAGAAATTTCAACTGGAAAGTTGTTTTAATGCGTGTTTCTCTTGATACTATATTTGTTCGTATATGGCGTTTTTCCGTGAATGCGGTAACCGGGTAGTCATATTATAAATTTTAGATCTAGCATGATAATAGCTGATAGCCAGCCTGCTAGCTGGCTAAATGAAGACTTAGAGCGATTTTAAAGTCAACTACATTATAAACAAACTACTTGTCATTTTGATGTCTAGGCTTTCTGATAATATAGTGCGAAAGTTTCTTATCTAGCCGTTATAATAGTTAATTGTCTATGTGTTTCTGGTGAAACTCTGCTTAGAGTTTAACTACATTCAGTAGTACTTGCTAACTCTTGTGTGTGCTATACTTGGGCCAGGATGTGCTATTTAAATGTATGATATGCGCATAACGGGCACTACACACGCTGACACAGACACACACTAACTGCTTTTAAGAACGGTTCACTGAACCAACCTGTAAAGGAAAAACGAGTTGTTAACGATAAATCAGGAGTGACAGACATAGTTGGCTTCCTCTGCATTTGAAAGTATCCAGCCATCTGCGGTTTATTTTTAGCTTTGGGTTTTTACATGCAGGTGAATTTTCGTCTCGATTGTACTGAGGGTGAGCTAGTGAAATAATATTTATCGATATTATTTGGATATTGCATACTCATTTACTTATTTTGGACGTGTTCTAAAAATACAAGCGATAAAAACATCAAGATTAATTGGCAACATGTGTGCAGTGTAATTACAAATAACAGTTTTAAAGGGTTTTTTTCCTCCTCGGTGGTGAAATTATTTAGTACTGGTGCATTCTTCGCCAGGGAATTAGGCTGGAATTCCTAAAGCGAACGTCTAGCACTGTTAATG